>SCLD01126461.1:0-25450 GCA_004367895.1 Oikopleura longicauda
TTTTGACATATGAGATTGCAAAAAATTAGATAAATACAAATTAAATAAATGTTTGAGGTTCAATTCTGAGTGAGTTTGCTGATATTTGTCATCAGATGCAATCGGATCCAGTTCGTCCTTCTCAGATACTTGCATTGAAACGCGATTCGATTCGTAAGTTTATATTTCTACAGTGGGGTGTTATTGACCGGTTATGTCATACTTCTCGAGAAGTAAAAGAGCATTTTTGGTTTGAATCGTAGTGGTTCTAAACGTACCTTTAAGGTGACTTATGTATTTTAAGTTTATTTTCCGTTTTTAAGATTCCGTGGATCCGACTCGCTGGGTGGATAATCCGTTTGTGAGTGATCCTGTTGTCTTAATTCCGGATGAGGAGCGGTTAACCAATCAGCATTTGTATACTTGCCGTAAAACCGCGAAACGCGAATCTTTAATGGGTACTGCTACTCCTGTGAGTTCGGTTTCCCGAGTGGACTGCTCTGTTTCTTATCCAGTAATTGCTGTAAGTGATCCAACTGCCAAGTGCATTGAAGATTGGTGTGTTCGACAGTATGATACGTCTGTAAGTTGTGTTTTATGTTTTTATTTTTATTTAATATTATTTTCTGGTTAGCCATTATGTTTTATTTCTCGAGAAATAACCTAGTATGGTTCCATATTTTTTGTTTTTCTTCAGACCGTCCGCATAGTGTCGCTTTGTCATTTTTGAGTCGATTTTCAAGCTCTTGTCCAATGGGATGTCTTATAGTGTTTTATTTAGAAAGCCGGGCTCGTCCGCTATTAGTCGCTAAATGCCAACTCGTCGGCATGGTTTTGGAGGAGGGGATTTCTTTTGTAATGGGGTTTTGAGGGTCTTTTTCCATTTATTTTTTATGGGGTCGGATGTGGAATCGATCCTCTCCTCTTTTTATTGTTCTCTTGGAACCCCGGGTGTCACCTGGATCTTTGCTTTAGCATGTGTTTCCTGATTTCAGTAGTAAAAAAAAGAGCCTTATTTTTCTTAAAAGTTTCATAACTTCCGTCTCTGGGCTCCGAATTGACTCATTTTAACGTCTTTTAACTCAGAAAAGTTTCCTTTATTCGTTTGACCCTTTCTCATCGTTATTTGTTTCTCGAGAAACAACTTCAGTCCTAACTTTTCACTTTCAGATACTGTCCCCGCTTGATTCTGTTCAATCTCAGTCCTTGGAGAAGTGTTATTCTGTGGTACGACGTGTTCTGATGGCGTCCGTAGTGGTCCCGACTGAATGTGTGTTGTTGAATCGGTATGATATGGGTTTGGTTTTGCCTCCTTCATATGCTTTTGAGGATAAGTTTTGCGTTAAACAGGCGGAGATAACTTTCCAAAAGATGACTGAAGGTAGGTGTTCTAAAATGGTCCCTATTTGACTTTAATTTTATTTTTAATATTTCTAGAACTGTCCAAGGTGTTGGCTCGTGCTAGTGCTGTCCAGAGTGGAGTCGCGATGGGTGTTTATACGCTTCGACGTTCTTGTCCTGGTTTTCAAAACGGTGCCCATTGTGGACTCGAGGAGTGTCCAATGTGTCACGCTTTGGGAGTACATAGAGATCTTCAATCTATGTATGCTTTGGGGGAGATCTCTCGTTCCGTTGAAGGTAGTTATTTTGCTTTTAATTTTTATAGTTTACATGCTTAATTTACTGTAGTTTCATTCTTAGGTTTACGACCATTTTCCTATGATTTTTTAGTGCCTATCGACGAAATGCTCATGACCTTGGAGAAGCTGTGTCAGTTGTCCTCCGAAGAAATTTTGTACTTTTTCCTAAACGAGTCTGTGATCGAGATTTTGGAACATCTTGGACTTCAGTTCATCCGTGATGGTTTTGCCCGATTTTTTGTGGGCGTGGATTTACAACTCCTGTGTTTGCATTTTCATCGATTTCATATCCTTTTGATTACCTTGTTTGGTATGTTTTAGAGATTCCTATTTATCGTAATTATTATTTCTCGAGAAATAATGAGGGAGTTTGACTCAGAGTTAATTTACACCGCATTTTGTGATTTATTTTCTCTTTTCAGAGCCCCATATTTTTGGTCTGAAGTATTCTGTCACCGGCAGCACTGGTCCCTCCCCTTCTATAACTTTCAAGGTGTTGTCTTCTGCCCATGATCCGACTGTTCATGAAGGCGAACGAAATTATTTTCATGTAAGTTTCCAATAGGTGGTTTTACGGAGTTCGACGTTTCAATTTTCTGTCGGATATTTAATTGGATTGTTTTAAGGTTTGGTCCGAGGCTCGAATTTGTTATTCTCCTGTCCGTCGTACAACCGTCCGGTCTTATGCCCCAACCGCTGCTCTCCCGAAATCTTTTCGATGGAATGGTTTGGAATCTCATTTTAAAACACTTTTCAAAGGTCAGTAGGAATTTTTGATTCTCGAGAATCAAATTTCGATAGTTTTTATTTTTGAGTACCTGAATTTACGAATTGAGTACCGAACTATACCGATTTATGTATTTTGGTCATTTTTCTAAAAATATTTTTAAGATGTTCAGATCCCGACATGGTCTAAGCCAAGATTCCTGAATGACGATGATTGCCTATATTATGGTACCCCTTTAACTGATACTGCTCGAAAGTTATCTCTTTGTGACACCCGTATTTTGGATAATACTGTCCGATCACAGCCTGTGTACCCCCAGAATTCCGATTCTACTACCGTTTTAATGATTTAAATTATGCTCACATTTATTACAATAAATATTTATTTTCATTTGAGAATTTTGCTTTGATCTTCTCAGAAAGGAATGGCGCGTTTTGATAGTATGAGGAAGGTATTTGTCTTCTTAGGAGGTAGATCGTTGAATTTTAGTCTTAGTAAATACCCCTATTTTCAAAAGGAAATAAAAGATAGAAAAGAAAAAACCATTTGCTTATTTTACTTCTCGAGAAGTATATATACTGTTTGATCTGGCTGGGAATTTTCTAATGTCAGGGAAGCCTGCGCGAAGTCTCTTGAGGCTTCAATTGGAGAATGAGTCACGTTTGGTAGAGGTGAGTCTTATTTCGATTTTTACGATTCTTTACGATCGAGTCCTAGGCGATCCAATATGAACTGAGTTTCTTTTTAGGTTCAACATCGTCAACAGATTGATGATTTAAATAAAGCTATGTATGATGGTCAGGATTTGACCCAAGCTGCTCGACGAATTTTCGGTCCACCTGTGGATCGACCTGTGTCTCGTTCCGAAGTGGTCGATTTGTATATTACTCCTTATGTTGTACCTGCTGTGCCAGGACAACCTGCTCAACCTGATCATCCCTTCGTTCGAGGGCGGAATTGGCGTGAATAATTTTGATTCTCGAGAATCATATTTTGGTATTCTGCGAAACTTACTACATTGTAATACGTCGAAATAAATTAGAATAGGTGAAATATATTTGGATTTTATTTTGTTGGAATGAAATACATGGGAATGTTAGTATAGCTGAGATTCTAAATATTTTTTGGATTTTTATTGTTTTCTAGGTTTCTTTAAAAATCGTCCAAGACCGAATTCTGATTCGTTATCACTGTCTCGATTCCGGTTCTGATTGCTTTGTGGATTCTGGCCCCATCCGGACGGTCCTGCTTGGTCCTCCTCCGGTTCGTCCTCCTTCAATTTGTGTATGTTAATATGGATTTCGTGAGATTTCTCGAGAAATCATGTTATATTATGTCAAGTTTATTATAAGGCTATTATTTACCGTATCTTGAGTTCTTTGCCGTTTTACCGCATCAGGTCTGTTCTGGTTTGGGAGTCGTAACTGTTGCCCTGGTATCAGTCTCTCAAAAGCACCGAGTTCTGGCTCTCTTTCAATCGTTCTGTAGAAAAGTTTGAGGTCGAAAGATCCGGTCCAGAAATCACCTTCTTCTTCCACCACTTGTTCTCCGATGAACTCTGGCGCCTTGTCGTCTGAGTTGATCCCTGTGTCTGAAATTTATTTATTTTATTCGGTTAGTATGTTATTTATTTATTCTAGTGCTATTTTAGTAACTAACTATTTCTCGAGAAATATCGTGTTTTATATATTCTATGTACGTACTTGTTGGGTATCGATGATCGAAAACCCATCCTCTGTTGAATCCGTTCCGTCGAAGAAAGCCATCTTGAGCATTTCGAAGTTCCACTTGAGGCACCAGGTCCGACATGAGAATGTCGAGTCCTATGTTTCTCAGTTTTGTGACCATTCCGTAAATGATGCAGAAGATTTTCTGGGCAATAATGTTTACGACACAGTGTGTCTTATTGCAGATTCTTCCAAATTCCACCCTTTTGCAGAAGCCTGGGAATGCTTTCTTTTCCCGCGATTCTGTTTGGTGTAGATTGAGGACCCATTCCATGAGGTGGTCGGTGTTACTGAAAAGGAATAAAATGGATTTTGTTGTTGGCTCCCAAGTGACTTTTTGTCCGATTGGTTATTTATAATTGTTCTTGAATTTCGGGGGTTAAGTTAAAGGGGTTATTTGACAAAAACTTTGATCGTATTTTAAACTCGGTTGAAATGTAAATTATGGAACCTTATTTATGGTACCTTATTTGTGGAACCTTATTTATGGAACCTTATTTATGGTAAACATGAATACGTTGAATGACAGAAGTTTTATAAAGCACATGGTCGAATAAATCGAATTTCGAGACCATGCCTGCTGACTTTACTCATACATTTAGTCATTTTATAGAGTAAATCAAAACTACTACGATTTGAAATCTATTAATCAAATTTAAAGTATATAGATTAAAGACTTTCCTTATTATGAAGCAGATAATTGGAAAAAATATTAATTTCATGAAACGTTCGCTGAAACCGAATGCAAAACTCAATTTAAATGTAACCATGGTCGATTCAATGAAGAAAGAATTTCAAACAAGGTTCGCTATTTCGACGTAGTTCAAATTCAACGCTTTAAAATATAAATTAATTCTGATCAAGTGTGGAATTTAAAACTGGTCCTGATGGTATATTAAACTTGACAAGTGATCAAATGCGTGGGATTCTGGCTCTTTGCTCTACTGAACCCAAAAGAGCTTTCCTGCTTACCGAAAATGTAAACCATCAAATCCGACTTAAATGCGACGAGTTCGTCGAAACGATTGATATCCAGACTGGAATTGGAGAGACCATTGTAAGGGAAAAGTGGTTAGGTGAAAATGGGGTTGTTGGCGATTTATACTATCCGGCTAATAAAATATCGAAACAAGCCATAGTGCACATACAAGGTTCAACGGAAATAATGCAAAATCATCGCTCGATAGGTATCGGTCTCATGACTCATTAAGTTATTATTACTAAATTGTATGCATAATTGGTCCTTTTATTGAGTAAAGTCGAGTGCGCCTTCCCGATGGTAACTTGTTCCAAATTCCGCGCTGAGCAGTAGACGACGACTATCGGGAAGACGTACCCCACTTAAATATATATTAAAGTGAGATCGATAAAGCACTAGCTAACGAAGGATTTACTGTTTTGGAATTGGTGTATAATGCACCAAAGTATGGACTTGATCAATTTTATCAAAATCGTTATTTTGATATTTCCTATGTATGGAAAGCTATAAGAGAAGTCTTGTTACACCCATCCAATAATTGCGAGAAAGTCATTATGATAGGCCATTCAAAAGGCTCTGATTTATGCGTTTGTGCAGGTTCCTTGTTTCCCGAGCTTGTCCACGGATGCATCATTTCTGGGTCTCATCTATTTGGACCAGTTATTGTTGGTACTAAATATAATAATCACAAATGGGAACCAATTGGTATGGATACACCAGAATCGAGGATATTTGGTGGCAAAAGTGAGTTCAAATAGAAGATATTTTTCTTTTAAAAAGGGGGGGAGGTCTTCCCGATGGTCGTTTTGTCCGAATTCCAAGTGAGGCAGTCAATAGGCGAAACCATCGGGATGACCCACTTTAATTTACAACATTTATATTTATAGACGATATGTTTAATTGCTTAAACGAGCGCGGTAAACCTGCAATTAGGCGCGATTCAAATGGTGAATGGATGATTGATTATGATGTTTTATCATTCATTAAGAAAAATCGAGGATTTCCTATAAAAAGATTAGGATTTCTCAAAGTACTTGCTGGTTTAGATGACCCATGTACAGCTCCAAACGCGGCTATAACTGAAGAGTATACTGAATATTTCAAAGAAGGTAACATCAACGTTGAAGTCGACTATTTTTCATTTGGACATCTAACAACAATGGTCAATGCACCTGTGATTGAAGAATCAATGATGAAGTATGATAATGATAGATTTGTGACTAGGTGGAGTCGAAATATTACGAATGATGCAAAAATCAAAGAAGCTGAAGAGATTTATAGAGCCAGAAACTCATTACTGTCTGTTCTTATGTGAAATAAAACTTACATTGAAATTCATCAGTGACACACACCCCATTTTTATGTCAGTACCCTCTGCCACCGAAATTTTGAGAAGACGGAGGCTGATAAAAGTGTACTGAAACAAAAAGTCATGACAGCGAAAAAAGTCTTGACAGCGAAATATGTTAGAACCAAATAAAAAAATACTTTGACCACTAGACAAAAATGTTTATTTTTGTGGTTTCTAGATTTGAATTGAAAATTTTGAAGTGCAGAAATTCCCACAGAAATTTTTAAATAAGAGATCTGTTTGAACTTATATCGATACTAAAGCTTTAAAATATCAGGGCTTGGGTGAATGGCGCCCTCTAGATTGTATATTCGGAGAGGTGTCCTCCTCTTTCTCTCTTATGTGAGCAAGTCCTGATATTATTTAGCTTTAGTATCGTTATGTAACCTTGTAATTTATACGAATTTTGGCTCATTTTTTGAATAAACCGAATCCTAATTTAGGATAATCAAATGACAAGTGATACGCAGGATGAGGCGTTTACAGTGGGGAGAACTCTCGGGCAATTTCGTGCATTGGTTCGGGCAAACAACGCGACAATTACAGAGAACTCAAAAATAAATCTTGTATCAGAATATTGTAAAATAAGTGAATGTAAATCTTACACACCACCAGATATTGCTATCCTATTCAATAAGATATTATGGGTCAATTGGGCAATTTCAGCATTAGTTACGTTTGTTGGTATCATAGTCATGTACAGAAAATGGATAAAAGTAAGTGCCAGTTTCGATTCTTCTCAGATGGTTAATTTTATATCAACCAGCGGAAAAGAACAGTAGAAGACTGGCCATATTGCGTCACTGTGTATGGCTGCATTTCAATGTCAAAATTCACATGGGTACCTGAAAGAATCATTTCATTATTTCTTTTCCTCAAAATTGTACCATCATTAGGTTCGTTTTCAAATGACTCTTGAATTCTCGGGCAAATCCATGCATTGATTGAGATATAAGCGTGCAATATCATAAGAGCCATATTTTATGGTCAAATCCTAAAGAGGGGGCCTCTTTCCAATGGTCGTTTTGTCCGAATTCCGCATGGGGCGGTATGGAGACGGCGATCATCGGGAACACGGATCTCACTTTATTGTCCTATCGTATTCAAAACATCATATCAAAAAGCATCGATTTTTAAATATATTAACTTTATATTCTAACACAGCAAACTATAACGTTTTTTAGTTATCGACGTCGTTGATATTTTATTTGACAACATTTATTTTTCCCAGGTGATTATTACACTTAGATTTTCTATTAAGGTTACCACCCCGCTTAAATATGATTTAGTTAGTAACATCTTATGATAAAGTACTCAATGAAAATATTCACATGGCGCTTTATGTCTTCATTATTCTATTTACATTTCAAATTACAGGTAAAATATACGGGGCTTACGAAGTGAACATATACAGTAGATAAAATTATGTTGTATCTTAGTTTATAAATTTTTGTCACAAATTTCTTGTTCAGGAACGATTAAAAATATTATACTGGTTTGGCTAGCGAACAAAAAAGTGGATGATGTTGGCCACTCGATGACAGAAGAGAAAGAATCTGCGCTTAGAGATACAAATGCGTAAGCTATCAATTGTATTCTGGTAATTTTATGTAATGAATATAATTCAGTTATATGGCAATTACATACTATCAAGCAATTTTAGCATTTTGCCTCCAAGATGGACCCGAAGCATTGACACAGGTAAGCCGCTAACGAAGTTACTAAAGAGTCACCCGTAATCATGGTCCATATTATATGGACCATACATGAAATGCATGCTTGAACATCATTATAGTACTTATATGTTGATAAATACCTCGAAGATTTTAATTGGGTAGCAGCTGTTGCTTCGATTCTTCGTGTGCTTATGTCTTGTCGAACCATGTTTATTTTCTCAAGGTTCATTTATGGCTTTGTTGATCAAGCCTTTCATTCGCTTCGAGTCCGTTGTTTTCTTTGGGGTCTCATCGGAGTAAAGTTCGTTATTTTCTCTGCCCATACTCTTAGATCAATTGCAGTTATCTTTACCACAGAATCAAGCCATCGGTTCAAATACCCGTAATTGCGACCATTATTTCATAGATACATTCTGATGTAATATTCTGAACCGTAAAAGTCAAACGAATATTGATTGTATTCGCTTGACCCCAAACCATGAAATGGTGCAGACTCCAATGTCGTGCCTTGATAGCATGGATTTAGTACTACTCACTCTATCCGGTTTATCGGTTCTTGGTGTCGGATTTGGACTCTTTGTTGCGTATAAATATGGTAACAAGGTTTTCAATCAGTCTCATTCTTCTGGTCGCGATGCCACAATTTGGATGGGTAAGATTGACAAAACGTTTTCAATTGTAATATTTTTTTAAGTTCGTGAGATGAGAAAAACGATTTTTAATCCTAAAAAGTGGCGTATCGGGAGTGTCAGCGCGGAATTGAGCGGAACAAAAATAGGTACTGGGCCATCGACGGAGAACCATGGACGAGATAGGAAGAGTCGTGTCAACCCTCGGGTTTGGATGAATCGGCTTCGTCCCTCTGTTTTACAGAGAGCGAAAGGAACTAGATCCAGCAGTGTGAAACCAGAGCAAGCGGAGAATAGAGCTCAACCAACCTCAATTTTGACAACGATAGAAAATATGAGTAGGAAAACCAAAGAATCCTTGACTAATGAGTCCGTTAAATAGACTTTATACTCTGCAGTGTTTACTCCCACAGACTAACAAATTGTTCAATTTCTTTTATCGAAGGGCGTCAGCCAATCAGTATTTATAACAGTATTTATAATGATTTATAGCAGAGTTGGTTTAATAATACAATAATTAAAGCCCTTGAATATTGTCGAAAAGATTCGCAAGCTGGTTCATTACCATATCATCTCCTAGTCCATTCAAACTTGATCCACGTTTATCTTCGAAAAAGCTCCTGAAAATGGTATTTGACATGTGGAGGCTTTTCAAAATAAATTTCTGAGAACAAGATCGAACGCGGACAGGAAACATATGGTTACCGAAAAAATAAATTCTTTTAATACTGTTAATACTCACGTTTTTCCTTCCAAGCGACTTGACAACAGACTTTCTAAATCCGCCAACTGATCGTCAAGTTCATTATTTGCAGAGAGTGACATCCCCATTGTGGAAACAAACTTAAGTATTGGTAAAATATCAATTTGCTGATTGACTGGAAGTCAAATGATATGCGGATCAAACGTTGTATTTTGTAATGTAAAAACTCGATTCTAATTTTAAATTCGAAAAAGAGTTAACCAAATTCAGACTCGAATAACAATTGCCCTGGTGCTGTGATTTTTACAACTAATAGTGATATAATCATAAGTTATGATTCATAACACTCGAGACCAGAGAAGGTCGGACACGCATTACCAATAGTTGTCCGAGTTCGAACACCTGTCTTGACTTTTTGAGCCAATCCATTCTTTTGAATGATTATCATCAGGATGAGTATAAAATAAAAACTTACCATGAAAACTATCGATTTGATTTGCATTTTATTGTTTTTTTTGTAGAATAGAATTAAGAATTGCGTTTTTATAGTTTCACAAACGACGCCATCTATATTCGAATAATTCTGGAAACCTCTCTTAAATAGCTTATCCAGTAAATATTGTTTTATGCCGGTTGTCAAGAGTTCACAAATTGACCAAGTGTTCTATCAGCCAAATCGGACTTAAGATCATCGGACTAGTCCAAACGTCTTTAAATTCGGTCATATTATTCAGTAATAACCATCGGAACGGTTGATCCACAAGACGTTGCATCAAAATTATCCGATCAAACAATTTCCGCGACTTCAAAATTAGTAACCTTTTCCACTCACAGCTATTTAATTGATGTTGGCGACAACTGCTACAAGAGAGTATGTTGGTGACAAGTTCAAATCGCACTGTTCGTTGTTATGAAAAATGGTGTTCGCACTGTTCGGTGCGAACAAGCGAACACGTTTGTTCGTAGTTCGGTGGACCTCACTGCTTATTTTGCTTAAAATAGTTGCAGTTAGAGCCTACCGTAGAGGTTAAACGAATAGAACCAAAATTTTCAGCTGCACCAAAAGATCCGTTACAGAATTTCACTGGGAGTTGCTTTAGCTCTATATGAGGCACCACGTTCAATTTCGCCATTTAAAGGCATTTTGTAGAGAATGTGCAGCGGAACTGTTAAGATTCTCTCATCCAAACTCGCTGTCGTCAGGGAAGGCGAACACTGTAATAAGACTTAATTTAATACTGATTTCTCTTAGACATAATAAAAGCGATAAGCCAGAATATGACAAAAAGATTAATTGAAAGTCGACTCGCTTTAAAGGAGGAATCATCCTCAGTGGTCCGATTCAAATGACACATCTTTAAATACTGTTTGTAATCGTATTCTGTATATTTTCAGACTTAAGGGTGTCAGGGTCGATTTTGATCGACTAAATACGAAGGCAATTGAATAACACTATTTATCTCAAGCTAATACTGTCGTATAGGCTATACGGTATAGCAGGTTTTTCTGTACCGAGGCCGTTCCGGTCCTGGGGTTCTTTTTACTTCTTGCAATAAGTTTTAAAATCAAAGCTATAATCAAAGTATAATTTATACTTGATTCACCCACAGGTGGTCCCCTACAACTTAAGTGGGATGCGTCTTCCCGATAGTCGTCGTCTTTATACTGCCCCGCACGAAGTTCAGATCAAATGACCATCGTGGAGACGCTCTCCACTTTAGTAAAATATTTAATAAATACAAATTGTAAACTTAAGTTGTTTTTTTGTTTGTCTTAGAACGGCTTTATTGCCCATTATTAATCCAAATGTTAATAGTTCAGGACTGAATCTCCAGACGTGAATTTAAGATTATCCTTCCCATTAGTGTCCAATTCCAAATTCATTGAGTAATCAGAATTTAGAATTAATTTTCCTGGACTATAAACTTTGAATCTGACTAGTCACCAAGCGTACGAGCCATGGTCTTTAGAGTCAATATTCCAACATATATTACATTAATTCTTGGTTATATTATTTTACCATTACAGTATTGGCAATGCTGAAAATATTATCCTTCACGGAATTCGAACAAATCCATTGGATTTGAATATTATACTTTTAGATCCGACAATATGCAATAAAGAGTTCCCCGGAGAATTCACAAGAATTTATCTTTATGAATCATAAATTATGATACACTTGTTCATGTTTTTCAACGACCACCAAATATCGGTCTCAATGATACTAGTAAAAGTAAATCGATTCTAAAGACTTTAGACTAAAGTGTACCAATTCAATGGTTTCACAATGTAAAGACGACTTCTACGCTCCTCAAAACAGCTGCCCAGCCTACATTACTAAGTTAGTAATGTATGTTATTTTCAAATTGCATAAATAATAAATATATAAAGAAAATATCGGTCTTTATTTTTTGAAGAACTTATCAGTCCGAATAATCCCATTCAAAACTGGGCATGGTTTTAGGTTGAACTTGAGGAACTCTGGTCTTTGACAATTCCTTTTCGATATCAATTAACCTCATCGGTTTCATTGGTTTTAGTTTTTCACGCAGCAATGCACCATTCTCCACTTTCAATAAATTGCGCTAAATATTTAGATTATACAACTTTTAAAAACATTTTTGAAGAAACCTTTAATATGACTTTTGCGCTGGGTCTCTTGCTAGGGTTTCTCATAGTAAGATGCTGAACGAGTAAATGGAAATTCTTTGGTATTCTTCTTTCTAGATAAGGTTTATATTTAGGTGGGTAATCCGGATCCAAAAGTGTTGTTCGGTCCATTACCATTGGTTGACTTCCTTTCAACTTTATTTTAACTCAAAGAATGTTATTCTTAGGGCATCAACATAGCTTATGGGTCATAAGAATGCCAAAAACTTCACATTTCAATGAGCGTTTCCTTCTCTAACATTATGAGAGTTGCTGGTTGATCGATAAAAGGTATCAAACCATTCAATAATTCGCATAGTAAAATTCCTAAACTGTATAATTTCATGAATAAGGGGGTCTTGATATCAATGATTATACCTGTAGATATCAATTTTGCTATCGTATCCTGCACAATTTTGTTCTAAAAGTTCTGGTGCTTTCCATGGAAGCCCAACTGGATCATACTTATAAGCATGCACCTTTGGAGGTCCATTTTCTTCAGATAATGCTGGGTCTTGCATTTCAATAGCATGACGAAACCCGGATAATTTGACCTTCAAATAAAAATGAATAAAAAATTTTACAGGATTCGGAAAATTTACCTGTCCAGATTCTGATATAAAGACGTGGCTCGATCTAACTGATCGATGAATAATTCTCTGTGAGTGGCAATATTCTAATGCTTGACAAACTCCTTTGATAATTATACTAACAGCAGAATATGGAAGGCCGGTATGGAAATGAGCACTAAAATTATATTTGTTTCAATACTTTTGTGAAGTAAATCATTTACGGTAAATGATAATGTCTAAAACCTACATTTACCTCACTATATCTGCAGCTGATCCAAATCCAAAGTATTCCATTTCTTGTTTTACATCTAGTCCAACCACTTGACAAGATAAAACTTCGGCAATATAGGGTGATCGCAGCTGAAATTTGAAGTTATGAGCGAATATAATCATTGTCTTTTGATATAAATACCTTCCTTTGAATAAGAATTTCTTCACTCAACTCTCTCAATTCAGCAGAATCCAATTTTTCAAAATTAGTAACTCGGACAGCCCTAGAATATACCGTTAAAGTTTAGCCACAAATGACCTCTTACCTGAGAGTTTGTCCATATTTCTTTACATAAATATCCGTTGGCCATGTAGTCGATTGGCCAATGATAAGCATCCCGTCCATATTTCTAGAGTCTAAAGCAAGACTTTATTACCATATATTTTACTAAAACATGTGACATAAAAGTGACACGTGTCACATAGGGGCAGTTGGGGTTTCATAAATGATTCGAGGCCTAGATGGACCGTAAGTGATCACAGGGCAAACTTACAAAAAAGTAAGAAAACCAAAAATAAGACTGACAGGGGAAGGTGAATGTTGTTTACGTAATACGTATTACGTAATAGAATGCGAGATCAAAAGGAAGGGCTCTTGATGTAAACCGGTGGTACAGTTAACGCAACGAAAATTTTCCTGATTCAACAAGTTTTAGTCATCCATTTTTTCTGCCTTGACATAACGATCTGGATCTGATTTGAAATCACCACCGTCGAAATCAGTTTTAACTCCAGGATCAGTTTTAATATCAGCCATATCACGATCTTTTCTTCTACGATCACGATCTCTGAAAATCATTCTCTGTAAATCATGAAATTTTCGTCTCAAACTGTTGCTCAGACATTTGAATGAAAAACTCACCTTGATCTATCTCGACGATCGCGTTTACGATCACGTGATCTTGATCGTTTTCTTCTATCTGATCTATCTTTATCCCTATAAGTAATTTCATGTAAATACTATGTAAAATATAAATGATAGTTTTCAGTAACATCAAGCATACCTATCATCCTTCTTGGATTCTCGTTTTGATTTATCAAGAAGTTTTGCTCTTTCCCTAGCCGCATCCCGTTTTTCATCACCAGCAAAACCAAACCCACCACGTCTCCGTATCTCATCAACCTCATTTCGAATCGGACTTGGAGCTCGGCGTGAATTTCCGAGTCCCCCACCGAGACGGCGAGGGCGCCACCCTTTGACCGTACGGCCACGTTCAACATCGACTAGGACCCGTTTACCATCTATTTTTCGACCATCTGCATATTTATATGCGCCTAAATAAACGTTAATTTACAAGGAACTGATTAAGGTACAGACTCACAGCGGGGTACTTTTCATGACGTCATATATCGTGACGTCACAACTGTCTCTTCGATGGAATGTCTCTTACCCGAACCTACCCGATTTTTGTTTCAAACAAGCAACTCGGCTCAAACTGTTCTTAGTCGATTTAGCTTTCTATGCACGACTAAGAACAATTATGTCCTTTATACTACCTATGCTATACTTAAACCTCGATATCCATCTCGAAAATCAGCCGAAGAGTACCGTACAACCGTACGTTTCCGTACCAACTGTATGAACCGTGTGATTCATAATTGCCACGCGCATTATAGACCTGTACTTTTTGTACCTGACTTGTTTTCAATAGGAGCGTCATAATTTAAAGAATTTTGTCGATCAAACAAACTCCATGAAAAAAAGATCGATAAATATTCATTATATTAGCGCCCTACAAATATGATTCATACTTACGAAGATTACTTACCATGCATGTCACGCTCCTTGTCATACTCAATGAAAGCATATCCTCTGGGTTTTCCTGTATTTGTATTTTCCACCAATCGTACCTGGTTAAATGTAAAAAATATTCTATAAGAACTCCAAAAATACTCACGTGACGAATTCTTCCGAATTCTTCAAATTCTCGTTTTAGTTTCGATTGACTGGTATCAAAATTAATTCTCGCAATAAAAAGTGTTCTGAATGGATCTGATTCTGCTTTTGGGTCTTCGTGTGGATTCCAGTTTTCCAATGCTTCTTCAGTTTTCTTCATTCCTCTTTCAAGAATATCTCTTCGTTTCTTTTTCTCTTTCTCTGGACGTGTTTCTACTCGAACCTTGAGAATAAAGTTATAAAAGCTTCAACTCTAGTTTACTGACTTTTGCAGGTGTTTCAGAATGAGGATCAAACTCTTGGACAAATGAGGCGATTCCAGAATATGGATTTTTTGACCGATCTTTCTCATGAGGAAGTTCCCCGATCGGGGTTTTGAATTCGATTCGGTCTCGAGGAGCAAACAATGCGATCAGATTTGGCGGTAAAAATGCCGTCATATCTGAATTAATAATATTGTTAATGGTCCGTGTTCATAAATCTGTATACAGGCGATTGTATTTATCTAACGCGTTACAATCAACAAATTCTTTCAAGAAGTTTATCACGTGAATATGCTTATTTTTAGCAGCAATATGCAGAAGAGTGAGTCCTTCATTAGTGCACATTTTAAATACACTAGAATCAAATTGATGAATTTCTAGAAGGGATTTAAGATGATCTAAAAGTCCACTTTCGCATGCATAATGTACAGATGTATAACCAGTCTTATCCGGTTGAATCCAACAATCAAAAGGTAAAATAGACAACAGTGATTTCAGTATTACGGTACCACCATTTTTGATAACAATTTCGTGGCAACACGTTCCGCCAGAATTGTCTTCAAGTTTCGCCATTTTTATAATATCATCTTTTGAAAAATTTTTCACTATAAAACCATAGATATCTGTTGAAGCATTGACACAAATAGTATGTAAGATGGTTCTACCATTGTATCCTGGAGTGAAGATTCCTGATGGGTCCAATGATAAAAGATATTGAAAACTTTGAACATCATCTGTCCGTGAGGCAATGTTGAGTGCAGTCCATCCGTCTTTATTCCTCTGTTTTATATCCGAACCAGCTTCGACCAATAGTCTTATGACGTTAAATGATTTTTTCTTAAGCGCTGCCATCATTAATGGCGTCCAGTCAGCCCGCTTTAGAATATTTACATTCAATTTTCGCTCTGTTTTGGCTTGAGATAAAGCTCCTACTTTTTATTGTCTATAAATTAAAATCGACCATATCGGAATTCTCTTTTAAAGCCATTCCCATTGACAAGGTATTCGAGCACTTGGTAAGATAAATGATTGGCTGCGTAATGTAAAACGTGTTTTCCATCTTTATCAGTTACATTGAGATTGACCATGACATTTTCGCATAAAAATTTGGTTACATTCAGTGCATCAAATTCTGCGGCGCATTGAATTGGAAATTGAGTTGATGCAGGATGCGGTTGATTTAGCAGAGCTAAAAATTTTTATTTTGTATTGAGTTGGGTTTGCTGTAGGTTATTAGAACCTTTTTCTGAATCAGTTAGGGTATTTATCGCTTCCAAATTATCATTTCGTATAAGCTTGAATAACTTCTTTGCGTTCATTTTTCACAAATTCTGAAAATAAGATGAAAATTACCGTGTTGAATATGTGGGCATTTTTAGAGATAGTGTTAATTTAAAGAAAAGCATTAACAACAGAGATTCTAAGCAGCTCGAGAAATAAATAACTCTTTTGCGGCTTGATTACTATTGATTGTAGCTGTTCCAATATTTCGAAGTGTTGAGAATACCGGATTATTTTGTGAGTAAATAGTTTTTAGAGCTTCTATTCCAACCATCATTGGGGTGTGTTCGTTATAAATCTCATTTTCAAAATCGCGTAAACAGAGTTCCGAAGTTGGATCTGTTCCTCTCGTATGGAACTTTTCCATAACGTCCAATAGAATTTCGGCATCGCGATAACCCATGTTGGCACCTTGACCAGCCATTGGATGAACACGATGTGCAGCATCACCAAGCAAAACAGATCGTGGTCCAGTACATTTCGAATTTGCCGTAGCCAATGGGAAACTTGCCACTGGAGATAGAATTGACGTGATTTCGGGTGGATTAAATGTGAAGTCTTTGACGCCAATTCTAGTCGCGAATGGTGTCAGCATATTGTGAATATTATTATATAGTGTTGACGAATAGTCTTCACGCATTGCATGATTTATTTTTTCCACTAAATCTTCGTTGCTCATTCCCTGTAATTTCTCTGCTTTTGAATCAGAACAGCTCCAAACGATTGAAATCTGATTTGAATTGCAAGGTAGGAATGCTAGAATTGATCCGTCCGGAAGGAACCTCTGATACGCTGTATGGTTGCCGTCTGATTCGGATTTAATTTCGACAGTGGCCACGACACCGCGTTGACCATACAATTTCGATTTTGATTTGATTCCCATTGCTTTTCTAACCATTGAATTTGCCCCATCACAGCCCAATATTAATTTTGTTTCAAATATTTGATCGTTTACGTTTAGTTTGACAAAATCTGTATCGTGAATTTCAGGATTGAATCTTTCAGGGATAATCAAATCACTCACTTTTGATTCAAACATTAGTTCAACGCCATTGCTATCTGCGGCGTTGACGATTGCTTCTGATATCAGACCAGCTTCCGTAATGTAATTCAAGGGTTGAGAATTCTTGGACTCGAATAATAATCCCCCTTTACCAGCGCCCTCGGCTTTTTTTCGATTCAAAAAGAATGAACACTTAAAAACGATTTGACCTGTGCGCTTGCTGACTTGGCCGTTCCAATCTTGCGTCGAGCACTGATATTATCGATCACGATTCCCCTCTACTCACGTAGTAGAATCGTTCCTATGGACATCTTATGTACTGGCCATGCTCGTTTTGACACGTGGTCCCAGGCGCCAATATCAGACAATAGATTGCGAGATGAACTATTTACTGCTATTTGACGAAGATCTTTGATCTCTTTTTGCAAAAAACTTGGTCTTCTTGCCGAATCAACCAATAAAACTATTCCTCGTTCGAAACCCATTTTTGACTGTACATTATTTTACTCAGGGATGTGGAACGTCACCTTTTTGCTTGGGAAGAAACTTTGAAATGCGAAGAAGAGAAGAGGCTGCTCCCCCAATTAGGCCACTACCGATACAGATCGCGTCATACATTTTGCTCTAGAAAAGCCAACTAGAAATAACGAAAGAGAATCTGATGTCTACTTTTTGATTTTATTCATCGTCATAGTTTTCTGAAGGGAACATAACGGATGAGGCACAGAAAAAGAGACATATTCTAAATCCTAAAATCATAAATTAGGCTTTAGGGAAAGTAGCGAAGGAAGGAGCGAAAAGTTTTCTTTGAAATGGTTTCGATGGTGTTAATAATAAACAGTTTATACTAACCGTTTACAAAATATCAAAACCATTCCTTGCTACCTAAATAGGATGAGATCTTGCTACATCGTCAGTTCCATAATGGCATTGACGATGTCGTTCGAATTCTTCTTGAGGGCTTTGACCGCTTTAGCTTTTGAGACGCCAGCTTGAGCCATAACGAGTTCGATGTCTTTGTCCTCAACACCTTCAGTATCGATTTCACCGTCTTCTTCTTCTTCCTCGCCCTCTTCTTCAATCTTGGCGACAGCTGGCTTGGCTGGTTCTGGTTGTTTGAACTTTTTGGCGGCTTCACGTTGGGCCGAGCTGATCAAATCTTCCGGTTGAGCTTCACCGAAAACAATGTAGGTGTCGGATCCTGGTGCCTATAGTATCTATTGTATCATTGGTCTTACTATACAAATACTTACCTTATAGACTTCACCACCATGAATAGAGAAAAGAATGTTTCCTTTTCGTCTCATGACGACCTTCATGATTCCCGGAACGTGCTTGAGGTTCAACTTGCTCATGGCTTTCATCATTTTCTTTTGAGCACGAGTTTGTTTACCAGCGGCATCTTCAGCATCACCACCAGCTTGTGGATCTTCTTCAGCTGTGGCGGCGGCAACAGCTGGAGTTTCAATAACTTCTTCGGTCTCGGTGACCTCTTGGGTACCGACTTCTTCGACTACAGGAGTCTCTTCAACTACAGGAGTTTCTGCAACGACAGGAGTCTCAACTTCAGCCATGTTTAGTCTCTAAATAAAAAAATCTATCAGATTATTGAGATAGAATTTTATCTTGAACTTGGCAGAAAAGTTTCACAGAAATAAAGAAACTAGAATGAGCGACGAATATTGAGGGAACAGACGGCAAATGATACACATGCCACTAGTCCAGCATGCATGAATTTACCATATTTGACCCAATAGGATCCCATATACACTGTTACGGCTGCCGATAATACTCCAATTATTTGATTTGCCCTGTAAAACGGTATAAAATTGACTTTTCATTTTTGAAATTTTACCTTTTTGGATGTTTGTTTTCGATACCAGCAGCATAAAATCCGACAATTGCAATGACAAGGGCAACAATCAATGGTTGAACTGCTCCCCGTTTCATGAATCCAATTAGAGCACCAATAATAAGAAAAGATGAGTAGGCTTGTATAATTGTAGCGACTGGCATTCTAAAATGTGCCGTGTTTTGAGGTTTCTCGAAAATATGAATTGATGAAATAATTCGAAATTTGAAATCAGAAGAAAATAAAGCGAGGTAGGGCGACATGAAGTTATTACATCTGGACATCTCTTGATAATCGTTGACCAAGCTCGGCTTGAAGCTAAATAAATAATGTTGACTCATTGACTCGGTGCTTTATGAATCATTACCTTAACGCGGTTTTTGTCTCTCTCAGAAAGTGGAATTGAAGAGCGTAGGCTGTTGACAACATCGCGGGTTTTCCCAAAATAAATTGTATTTAGCGATGTTCGAATCTAAATGTCAGGGTTATATTTTTCTTGACATTACCAAAGCTTCACCTTATTTTCGGCTTCTTCAACAAGTTTCCCAATTTCACAGATGTGGCTGTGACTTGGGAATTTTTCGGACTGTTTTTCAAATTGTCTAGTCAGTGATCCTCCCAAATTCAACATACCACAGTCATCGGTGTTCGTCTGTAACCATAACATAACAGTAGTTGTCAGTTTATAGGCAATTACTTGCTCGTATGGTAGGACCTAGATGAAATTATTAATGACCTCGGATAAATAAAAAACACCCTAGTTTTTTCGTAGGTGCTAGATCTAAATACCTCAAAAATGTGAATAGAATCCCAACATCCCTTGATCTTTTGTGAACCATCGCCAGCTTTTTTGAATAAAATAGAGCCAGCAAAAGACGAAGTGTTTTCTTTGCCGGTTTCCCAAAGATATACAGAGCAAACACCTCCATCGTAATAGAGTTCCCGGTATTGATCGAATGCCTGATTCATTTCGATCTCCAATTGACGCAGTTGATCTAGGGAGTTAGAACTAGATTTGACGACTAGTGGAAAAACACATCACACGAAGACACACGGAACACGCTCAATGACACCTGGTGGCTGAAATCCATCTTCGATATCTGGGAAAAACTGGTTTGTGTGGGGTGATCTGTAGGAGTCGCCATCACGATTGTACTCGCAAAGTAAAAAATCCTTATTAGCAACGTCGTCGCGCATCATTTTCAGTGGCTGATCAATCCTCTCCAAAAGATCTTCGCAAAGGTCAGGAGCCTAAGATTGAAATTTGAAAAAAAACAAGACCAATAACTAGACTACTCACAATATCAATCATTTTTGACACATGTGCCTCTATCATATTCGGCGGGAGACGTCGCTGGAGATCCAGAGCTGATTCCAAACGCAAGCGATCCGATAATTTACCCGACATCTAAATAAACATCAATTGCATATGGTGCAAAGGCAAAATAACACGTGATAATATGGTGCGCTTATTAGAGCTTTTATTTACTCGGTGGCATCAACGTTAACAGTCTTGAGTTCCTTGAAGGAGTCGACTGGAACGTAAGTGACCAAAGTGTAAAGTTTTTGGGCAGAGTCTTCGTCCTCGTTTCTCTTTCTGTGAAGTCGGACACGGATTCTGTATTGGACATTTCTGATTCCACGTTCCCAGACAGCCTTGTTCAAACGGGAGTCGATTCTGACATCTAAAAAATTCAAAATAAGAATGTAAAGGATAAAATATTAATAACTTACCATCGGTACCCATGGCTTGCTTGGCAAACTTTCTGATGGCATCAATGGCTTTTGGTGCCCGGTATTTGAAACCGATACGGTGGATACGCTAAATCAAACATGAGAAACAAATTTGAGTCAATTTCGACCAGAATCTCTAGGGAAAATCCACTAGGAATAGTTATATTCTGGGAAAGATTCGCGTTAGATTATCTCATGGCCACGATCTTGACTTTCTCAAATCACCTAGAAATGTTAGAATGAGATATGAAATTTATTATTATGAGTTTTGTACCTTGTGGAGGTTGATAGTGTATTCACGGCTAACAACGTCCTTGATGGCTGATCTTGGTTTCTTGTCGCGAGCCATTTTATTTTTTATGATCCGTTTTCAGTCTGAAAATATCCGAATATAATTTCTCTTTCAAAGTATTGTTCACTAACAGAAAACCAAAATTGTTACAAAATACAAGAGAGTTTCTCTGTTTCTTAGTCGATAATAAAATTTCAACTCTACACGGAGAATGCTTATTAGCCACGTGATGTAGTGTTATCTCCGAATTCGGAGACTCGTTGAGCAAATTGGTGGATTTGTATTAGTCATACATTTGGATGAGTCATGATTTTAAGAAGTTTCATTGATGAAGATTTTACTCTCTTGCTTTTGATTCAATATCAAATTCTGTAGTTTCTAGTATTTATGAAGCAATAAACCTAAGGCTATGAAGAAGTAGACTTTAGGCTTCCACGCCCGTGAGAAAATTAGAGATTGACAAGAAGTGTCGTCATGAATTCTACAGATGAAGAAAAGCCGAATGCTACGGCGGTCACAAATTATTTATTTCAATTTAATCAAATATCCAGCTATACATGTAAGGGGGTTAATGTTAATTTAATGTGGGCTGGATATAAACAGTGTTACGACTTTAATAATGCAAAATTTCCCTTATTTTCCCCTTTCGAGCGGCATAGTTATTCTTTGGACGGGCCTTACATTTAAAGTACATTTAGTTACATTATTTTTAAGTACTCGTATGGACAGCAACATTATTACTTATTATTTCAACATCAGTTAATCTATTGATAAATTATACTCGAACAAAGCAAGGTTTTTATCAGAAATCAATGATCCAGGGAGATTCACGGATAGACCGAACAGTTAGGTCAAACTCGAACAAATACGAAATTGTCTTAAAAAATTTGGTTCAATATACAGTATATAATAATATATATAATATAATAATACTTTAATATAATAATATAATATACTGTATATTAGAATATCCAAACAAAAAAGGTTCGGAGGAAAATGGACTAAAACCTAATTGAAGTTTCAACTTATCAAATTAATACCAGAATGTTGTATTCAAGTAATCTTTGGGCTAATTGTTGGTGCCATTATTCATTTTTCATCATCAAGCCTCGAATCAAGCATTCTATCACTTTTCACAGTAAGTACCAACACACGGCCATAGTATCCACAAATTGTGTAAAAGGGGTCAACTCTAATGTTAGACCTCCCTATATCATTTTTTATTTTTCATCTATCTCAATTTTCAGCCTAATGCATTCTTCACATTCATACTACCACCAATATTAATAGAAGCTGGGTATTTTATGCCGCGTCAAGCATTCTCCGTGAATATTGTGTTCATTCTTGGATTTGCCGTTTTTGGAACAATCTTAAATTGCTTCATTTTAGCTGGGTTGCTTTACGGGTGGGATGATTAAATGACGCATTACATTGTAGCGAAACCAAGTAGCGAAATCGATCGCGGTATTTCATCCCTAAAATACGCGTAGGTGCTGGTGGGCTCTCACCTGAATTACCATTTTTGGAGTTATTAATGTTCTGTGCGATCATATCAGCTGTTGATCCCGTTGCAGTTATTGCTGTTTTCCAAGAATTAAATGTCAATCTATCACTATATATTGTAGAATTTGGTGAATCTCTTCTAAACGATGGAGTGTCATTAGGAAGGGTTCCAAAAATCAAGTTCGATAGTCTTATTCACGTCACCTACGACACATGCGACAAGTTATAATTTTCTCGGTCCAATGTGTTTTGAAAAGCCGCCAATACGTTACTATCTTTAAGTAGACGGCTCTTATTCATAACTGGCTGAGAACTATTTCATGTGAGTCGAGAAACATGGGCCATGTAACATGAGGAGGGTCGCAGGTGATAAACACGCAGGTACGCAGTGTACGTATAATACTGTTCGAGAAAACATAATTGATTGGCCAACGTTATTCTCTTTTTTAATCAAATAATCCATCTAAGTACTTTTTCAAATATTTCAAGCCATGATTCAAAATCAAAGTTTATCATTGACTGAGCTTGGGCTACTCGGCATCATCAAGTTCATTTGGATAATGGGAGCCGGAGTTTTCACTGGTATTATATGTGGAATTTTCGGTTCATTGCTGACTAAATGGTGCAGCAGAGACTATCAAAACTTAGGAAAAGCTTTTATGGTAAAATTATTATCTCTATAGAATCGTTTTTAGGAATCTTAATATAAATCGTTAATATAACAATGGTTGGACCCACCGCAAGCTTTTAAAAAAGAACCATTTTTCATCTATGGAACAGCCTTTTTCGCTTATACAACATGTAATCTACTTTCCATCAGCTCCATTTTTGGTGTTATATCATGCACGTTTTTTATGCGGCCATATGTTGAAGTTAATATTTCCCAAAAGAATAAAACTACGATTGACTACAGTATCAAACTTATGGCTCACATTGCTGAAATGATGGTTTTTATCCTCCTTGGAATCGTGACTACATCAGTTTTCGATTCCAAAGAACCGTTCGAATGGAGTTTCAATCTTTGGAACATTTTATTTGTTACAATAGTGAGATTCCTGGTGGTTTTTGCGTTAGGATTTATACTCAATCTATTTTCAATGCGCAAATTATCATTCAAGGATCAATTTATAGGGATAGGTTCAAGTTGAACTGTTCAACCAACCATAAAATTCATTGCATTCAGCATACTGTATGCTATAATATATTATACATAGTATATTGTAAACCGGTAGTTCAGTGAACTCCAAACCGGTACCGGTGTATAATTCTAAGTTAAAAAAGGCTGTGTATGAATGAATCTTTCAAAGTTGCCTTTTCTGGTTTGCGAGGTGGAATAGCATTTGGAATGATTTATTCCCTTCAAATAGAAAATAGGATTATGTACATTCAATCAACTTTGATAATTATATTTTTCACAGTTTTTATCCAAGGAAGCTCAGTTGGACCATTATTAAACTTTTTCAAAGGAACATGTCACCACTTATGACTCATTATTTATGAGATAGTATAGACTCTACAGTATAGTCTAGACTGTATAGCATAATTATGTTCTTGAATAGTTGATAGTTTCACTGTATGCTACAAATAAGTTGACAATAAAAACAAGTTGAAAAAGAGCCGTCGGAATCCGAAACTCGATCAATGCTAGAGACCACAATTGATCATCTATCCATTGGAGTGAAAGATATTTTGGGAAGTCGAACTGATAGTTTCTATTTTTATCATCGCATGGGAAAATTTTCAGATAGGCATATCAAACCAAAGCTTACTAAAAATAAACGAAATGTTTATCCATATAAGACAAATGAGTCTTCAAGCAACTCCATAACGGTAAGTTCTTTGCAATGATTAATCGGTTGAATAAGGGATCCACGCGCCGCTTGGTCCGAGTTTTTTCTAGTTTTCAATGGTCCTAGTCCGGTGCGTACCTAGCACCTCAAATGATCTGACCGACTGACTCTGATGCGAGGGTCCCTGGGATGAATATAAATTTCAGGATTCGTCATTCAACGTTAGAAAACGAGCTGAATCTAAAGAAAGCGCTACCTCTCGAGACAAAATAATGATTGAAGACTGTAAAGTGTGACTGATATAACGTAGATTATAAATAAATTTACGTTTGAACACGCAGTGATCGGCTGATAAGAAACTTTTAATTTGTTTATTGATCCGTTTGCGATACCAGGTACAGTTTGAAAGTATTGTCAAAAAAATGTTCAGCACTTGCAGTTACCAGTAACGGCAACATCGACCAACTTCGAGACCGTGACGATGGAGACCTTAGCGTCCAAGACGATGCTAAAATAAAAATGAATTTGGTTGTAACATGAAAGTAACATGTGTGACAAATTAGCATCAGTACTTACTCGGATGCCATGTTGATTTCTGGAGCTTCAAAACAGATTTCTTGTGCCATTTTTTAAATTTTCGATTAAACAATACTGGAGAATCGATGATAAAGGCCGGCTTTATATAACCGGGTCCTACCATATTTTACAATGTGAAACCACCAACGCAAGTGAATTTCGATAATCTTCGGATGTTACGATATCAAAAATCGTAAAAATGATGGGTCGATGAACAAGTGCTCACCATGGCATTTAAAATGCCGCATTTGTTTATGTATCAAAAATAGTCCTCCATTCGGCCGATGTCAACTTTATCAAAAATGTCATTCGAGTGCAAACCTTGGGATTTTATATAGGCTGAATTAAACCATTTTT
>SCLD01126572.1:0-25415 GCA_004367895.1 Oikopleura longicauda
TGGCGACATCTGGTCAGATGAACGTGAGCGTGCCTTTCTAAAATTGACAAATTATCTAACCTAATACCAATCGGACACTCGAGTTAATGTTTCAGCACGCGAGAGAGGGAGAGTGCTCATCTCACGCTATGTATGCTTGATAGCCGCTTTCTAACGCCGAAATCGGCAATCAAATCGATCATATTCAACACTGACCAAATTATAAACGCACTCGGACGATCTTTGGCGATGCTTGAGACACGATTGTTAATAATTGACTGATCCAATCGAACATAAAAACCATACGTGGCACAACCGTGGTTTAATATTGTTAAGGTATTGCTGTTGTGTTCAACCCCAACCCATCAATCGTCGTCACTCAGGAAAATGTCATGACTTAGCGCATTCTTTTTTGGTTTGTTCATCGAAAAGTAAAGTGACTACAACAAATGGTTACATTAAAACAGGTGTAAATGATTGGGTCGTGCGCAAATGCGGATGAATTATTATCGAGCCTAAGTACGTGGATAGTGCCATTTATTTGTAAGTTAGCGTCGTGGCCGAGTGACCATTAGACACTGTTATTAGTAGTGATAAGCACGCGGACTTGAGTCAGGTTTTGAAGTTAAGATCAATCAAAGTGTACTTTCTGGCATTAAAATAAACGAGCCCGGAATGTAGAGTTGTATGTACGGGTGAGCACGTTAAGTCCGGCCAGTTAAACTGACACTGTCTAACACTAATTACTGATTACTATTTGTTTGATTGGCACAAATTTCATCGTTCATTGTATGAACTTACTGGTGTTGTTAACGTAAACCACCACGTGAGTTGACCCAGTAAACTTTTTTGTATTTTCACCACTCCCGATCGTCACGTTTATCAAATTCGGCATTAGAAAAAAAGAAGAAGGGAGTGTAAACCTGTCCTTCCTCCATGAAAATGGGCTTAAAATGTGATACCCCAAAATGTTGGATAACGTTGTCGGTTTTGAGGGAGGTGATGATAAATTTACTTTCCCAAGTAGTGGCATGTCTTGCCTAATAGATAGCGGCGTACATAACTTCGCCGTTTGTGAACCCCGGGTGATACGCGCGAAATGCGCCGCCGCCCCTCGCGCGCTTTGTCTCACTGGGGGTCCACCTCAAACTGTAGCGAGAAAGTAATTGACCTTTTAGATCTGTAAAAGATTAACCTAGACAGAGAGCCATTCTGTTCAATTTTGAGGGGGCCGATGGTGTAACACGGATGGGTGCTAAATTATGTTTTTTGTCAAATCTAAACTAATCCAGACCAAGCCCAATGTCACTGTCCTGTCAATCGCAGTTTATTGACCTAATCCGGCCCATTGACAGTTATCAATGCCGAACTCGTCGAAAAGTTCACGTTATAACTGACTCAGTGCTGGCCTTCGACAAAAACCGGACAACTTAGATCTTGATATTGACAATTTCGACATGGTTCTCATTCGGTTTTCAAAGACTTCGCCTCGTTATGACTTGAAACAGTCACAGATGTATGTAGAATCCAATTGTCTATTTTTAATCATATATTCCCCGTCCCAAAAAGCCGCCTGCATTGTCAGCTGTCTAGAGCGTTTTACGTGAAAAGTAATAACACCACATCTTAGTGGAACCGTATTTTTAATCAACGATTGCGACACAAATTCCGACAAAAGTATTTGTCGTGCAACTGGCAGACACGATTCAACTGGTTATTCTTCTAATTGACAGTGTTCATCATTCACGAGATTCAACGGCGACGTAACTAGGTCATAACAGTTCATTATTAGCGCTGTGAGGAACGTGTTTATAATCTAGTTGAGTGAAAACTTACGCGTGTGGGACCTACTCACGCCGAGTTGTAATTATGAACCGAAAAAAAACTTAATTGGTTTTTAGGGGCCGCCACCAGAGCCGCGGCGCCAGTGGGGAATGTAACACTTCTAAACGTGATTTAAGCGAACGACGCCGTTATTATGGCACCGAAACCGGACGATATGTGAAACGGTGTAGTGGTCTTTGTCGAATAGTCCTTTTATAAGGAATTGAACACTTCCTAATTGTTCCACCCAACCCAAGTCGGGGGTAATCATAATGTCATTGTCTGTCACATCACTGTATGAGACGCCGTTATTATGTCACCGATACAGGATAATAACTGGATCATAACGGGATCATAACTAGCACGTTTTGTGACACTTTAACTAGAACTCTGCATTACTGTAAACTCTACAGATTTTATTAGTATGCGACAGTTTGACGTGTTACGAGATAATCGTGTCCACAATTTGTACCCAACAGATTGCAGAGTACCAGTTCATAAACATTTTATGCGGTAAATACTGTGAATTTAAACTACTGTAGGGTTCGTTATACAGTCTCCAGGTTCCAATGACGACATCTTGTTGTATTAAATACACTGCCTTACTGAGGTACTTCAAGTACAAAACTGAATTATAGTCATTCATAGAATCGAACAAAAAGCAACATTTCCATTCAACAAGTCGGGAGAACCAACATGGCCGATGTCATGTCATTTGTTGGCATCACGTCAATGTCAAAAGCGCAGTTGACAAATATAAATGAAATCATCAAAACGAGCAAACCTGGCCACGAGACTCTGCCTGTCACAGAGCGTGGACACTGTATAATTACGAACTGTTTCCAGACATACTTACACAAAAACCGTTTCCCATGTTAATCCAGATGATTGGCATATCTCCGGCGCATTAATTTAAAATTTAGAAGCGCAACCTGGATTACATGTCCATATGGCGCTACTCTCCATGTTACTGTCAATGTCGTTTCTTTTAATCTAAGTCAATATATACCTCATGTTGAAGGCCAAACACAGATAAAGTTTACTCAGTGGGCCCGAGGCGCTTGCCAAGGTCAGCGTGGCCTGTATAAGCAGAATCTGAAAGTTCTTCAAGTAACACCTATCTGCGAAAAGGTCCTGTCGGGGCATCACGCGACTGTTACCATTGGCGAGTCCAAAAACATGTTTTTAATGTCTAGCGCCAAGTTCGAGAAGATGATGATTTAACCCCGGTGCATGCTTCACATTGTCAGATGCAAGCAAACAAGCACAAGTTCATGTTAACAGCCTATTACATTATAAGGAGCTCATCGGTTTCAAGAAAAAAGTCAACCACCGCCCCAGACGTAAACAAATCATTCAATCATGTTCGCCCGCCAGCGTTCAACTCAGTGTCAACGGTGGACAGCCTACACCGGAAAATAGGGGCAGTCATGCGACTTCCGCTTTCAGCAAAAGTCAGCTGACTGTATGGCTACTTTGTTCAATGTCGCAGGATATTACATAAGTTCTACAATAATCTCGAAAGATCGACTCGGGCTAACTCAGCAGTTCGCTTCCGTTGGATGAAACCTCAATTGCTTTTCGTGTTTTGAGTTATTTCCTAAAAATGCCCGAATTTGTTGTACTCAAGTGTAATGTTACGTCAAATTATATCCGCGTGTGACCTTGAGAATTCATTTCTCTTCAGAACTAAAAGGAATAGAAAGTTTTATATGTTGCTACGGGCAGGTTAGTTTTTATCCCCCAAGGGCAAATACATAAACTACTCTTGTGACACATCAGTAGTATAAAAACCAGTTATTGTTCACTTATACAGTAGTATTAATCATGACAACATTAAAAGAGATGGTGATAGTTTTTAAAGAAAATATCGAAGAATTTATAACTTTGAATTATTCATGAAAGCTTTATTCTTATTTACAAAAAATATCACTGACAATAGTGCAGCAAAGAGATTCGGGCTATGAAACGCCATTGAACTCACCAGTGAAACAACCTGACGATGAAGAGAGTACCTCAGAGGAATCAATCGAACTGACCAGAAACGACGTGTTTATCGAGTCTGACGACGATGGCAGTGACGAGGTAAGGAAGTTTTCATTTCGCTACTGTTATCAGTAGATCGTGCATCACTTGATTTTCGTATTTACGAAGGGGTCTAGTGCACTACTGAGTGCAAATATATGATTAGTCACAATTCATTCGCTATCATGTTGACTGCATGACCTCTAGGATAGTTTAGCTAACTCATAAGACATCATTGTCAATCTATAAAGTCGTCGTTTATTATAATGATTTGCACTTTGGATGACTTAGACACAATTACGATTGTCCACCCGGCTAATGATCCTCAAATTAGACTTCCTGGATAACCCAGAATGGTCAAAAACTTTATCAGTATAATTCCATGTTCTCAAGAACATTTAAGACAACCGCGATTAGAATTGCTTTCACCTTTTCATTGGTTGGCAGTGGTGAAAGTGTTCATTCTAGGCATAGATTGTTGTTAATTCGGAATAACGAATAATGGCAAGCTCTGAATGAATGGATAAACCAGTTTATCCCCAGACAGAATAATTGATTTTTAAATACATCATTTTTGTCAGAGGCAATTATCACCAAATGCAGACTGTCCGAGTCCATTCACCCCGCTAATCCGCGTACCCGCTTCATTTTCATCGTTTTTATTAAGAATTCGTCAGAGGAAGAAATTGCCACGAGAATAAATCGCCAACGGAACCAGGCAAAGTTCGACGCGATGACACGACGGCGACGTAAGTGATTTTCAGTTTTAATTTCCTGAATGCACTACATCTTCTGATGTGACTGACGTTTTTCGTATTTTATTCACTGAACGACAAGTTCGAACATAATGTTCGACAATTTGGGAAAGTACAAATCGCTAAATCCATAAAAAATGTTTCGCCCAAAAGTTTTTGGTGTCCCTGCTGCGTTGTAATGATTAAGTGTACGGTTCAATTTTTGAAACGAATTTTGGCTGGCTTATTTTGACGTGGCCCTCAGTCAGGGGCAGCCCACATATTGCGCGCCGGCGAAATCAATTTGTAACGACCATAAACGTAGTTATTTGTTACGGCGGACTATTGAGTCAGGTGAAGCACAGTTTGGACGCATTGTGACAACCCCTGAGTCACATATGCGCCAGTCTTGTGCGAAAATGGTCTACAGTAGTTTTTAAGTACAGCGAAAATGAAGTCATTATACTTATGCGGTGTATATACTCGGTGAAGTGTGGAGCATTCGATTATGGTGTCATTTTTGGACAGTCATAAGCTTATTGAAGAGTTGGAGGGACTTATAAGGGATTTTATCAATACTATTTCGAGTTGACACGCCTTTATCAGTGTTGCTGTACTGCGGCCTAGACCTCACAATTTCGAACACGTAACTGTCTAGGAGTTGGGATCAACTCCCGAAATGAAAATACGGGGCTGACGCCGTTTGAAGATTTAATAACTATTTTCGCTGCTCGTCTTCTAAACTCCACACCGAATGTGATTAACCGTACGTATTTTTGAAAAACGACCTTATTTCTCTTACGTTGATCATAGAGAGTTAAAGTTTAAGGCTCACTGAAAATTACTTCCAGGAGGGGACGCAGCATAGTTATTTTCCATGCCCAATGATTTAGGTCATGACATTCCTACGTATATGCCAATAATTGTGGAACTTTAACAACTCCGTTTAAAATGACGTCGCCGTCATCAACACGCGAGAGAGTACCGCAGTCATTCGTTTGAATGAACGATTATGTTTTATCATTGCGTTAATGTTACACTTTTGACGGTGTTTCCTGTTCAGTTAAGATAAACACCAATTTTCATCATACATCCACTACTCGACCTCTAAAACTACAAACTTGTCATTTTAAGTCCGACCACGATTTTGAAACCGGTCTCTGTGACTGGACTCTCCACTTTTGAAAAATGTGAGGAATTAACGCTAAGCACTCTGTCTAAGTTTTGTGCCAAATTCCAAGCAGATTGGGTCGAATGCAACTCAAGCAGTAACTCGAAAAATGATGCGAGTTTAAATAATTGGCAAAGTCACAAAATGGAGATCTGACGAAATAGTCAAAAAAACGAACCTTCACTTCTCATTGGATTAGACATTTCAGATGTGCACCGGCTCAGCGAGCGGGCGACGATTGGCTCGTCAGTGGGCGCCGTCTCGATCCGGCGTTATCGCGAATTGCGTCGGCTAGCGGTCAACGTTAACGAGCCACGGTCAAACGATGGCCAACATCGCAATGGGCATCGAAAGCGGACATGGTGAGTTGTTTAAAAACGTTCAATCATCGGCAGTTGTAAATTTGGCTTGACTAATCGGTTCCGTTCTCATTTTTTTTATTTGGCGTGCCAAAGTGAACCCAAAAAATGATACCAATCAAAATAAGTAATTCATTCGTAAGACATGTCGTTCTGGCTTCTATCTAACAAATATGCACATCCTTCACTCTCACGAATGCGCGCTTATCCTTAGGTCATGTCCGACAGGGAGGCCGTCGCCTGAATTGATCGACTCCCTTGGCAACGATATCATCAAATTGACGAGCAAGCCAAAGTATGAGAGGAAAAAGATATCCGAATCGCGATTCTTCAGCTTCCTGCCTCCGATTCAAGATTGGATGATTTATTGTTAGACAGTGTGTGCTTGCTTAGAACAAACCTAACATGCCACATTCTTTTACGACTTCTTTCAAGTTCAAGTCAAGTAGAACACTTTATTATCGTGACTAGCTCACTTTAAAAGTTCGATATCGAGATCATCCATGGTAACAGAACAAAGTAACCAACCACTCCCAATAGAAACGACGCAATCGCAACCCTCCAATTTGGTGAGTCAAATCTGCACTCAGCTGTGGTCACTCTTCCAACCGAGCAGCATACTACTGCCGCCATGGATGCGAGGTTAAATCACACTTCACTGTATATCTAATCTGCGTAATTCTTTGCTGGCTAAAGAAAATAAAGTATAACTGGATCTAAAGTGTGACAATCGTCATTGTAGTGGTTTGGTGTTAATAAAGAAGATAAGAAAGGCTTAGCTGTTCTTCGACCGCCGCCCCCGTGCACGTAAACGTGTTTTTACGAACAACCTGTGGTTTGTGTATAAGAACGAAAGCAGCAACCTCGAACGCATTCCAACCCGGGGACGAGCCGTAAATACTGAGCGAGTGAGGAGCTGCTCAAAAATAGCTTCAAACAACAGAATGGCGCGTGGTTGAACCAAAAATTATGAGAAAATCATTTGAGCCGCACTTTACTCTTCATAGTGGGCGCGCACTTGATTGTCACAATAATCTTTCTTTCGAGCGGTTTTCTGACTTCATTTTTCCGTGAAGTAATCACATTAATGACAGAGTTGAGGTTTTGAAAATAATTTTTGAGCACGTCTTATTTCGAATGATGGACTGGGCTATTGTCACATGTTTGTTATATCTGTTCCGATACTAAACAACACAGGGCCTAAAAGCCCAATTACCCGAAAAAGGTTAAAATGTAGATACGTATCCTGTAGGGTCTGGTCAGAGCCCAAGTGATCACTCAAGTAGACCCACACTTATTGAATAGAGCACTTTTTTTGATAGTTTTTTATTTCAATAGTGAAAGATTACAAAGCAAGAAACACGAAGCAAATTATACCATTTGGACACGATCGAAAAACGTGAGTTGAGCTTTTTTTACAACTGTCTAGTAATTTAACTGGAGCTATGTTTGAGCTCCGTGGGGTGCTCATAAACCGAGATTTTTTTTTAATTTGACATTATGTAACTCGGTAAGTAAAACACTTGAGTAACAATGATTTGGTGACAGTTTAATCTGGATCCACTCAAATGGCACTATTCCCTTCTAAAACACTTTAGGTGTCACAATACTTCATATTCTAATAAACAACGGTCTAGGTTAGGTGTAAAAGTCTGGATTGTGCAACTTTAGACAAAACCCGGCCGTATGTCATAACGCGATCAAATTTAATTTTTTCGAATAAGTTTTAAGAAAATATACACAAATCGATATCGATACGTTGCGGCAATAAATCAGAGCTACTACGCTTGCGGAAGAAAATCACCAAAATCAACAAAAAACGAAGTTTTACGATAAGCCGGATCAGTACTCAGGTTATTGTGAGCGGGTGGGCGAGCAGTGGTAGTGGTAGTAGTGACGACATACACATGAATAATTACGCACTCTGTGACTGAGAAAAAATGTAATTACGAGCTCAACTGAGATCAGCAGCAAGAAAACCGTGACGTTCTATACGTAATCATGGATAAGGCGCAAAGGAACTGGGATTGTCGTTTGTTTCAGCAAATTTTGACCTTGTCGAATAGAGAAATGTGAAGTGAAAAAATTAGATATTCTACATTTTCTTATCAGTTTAAATGTTTCCTAATTATGTGGTTGAATCTACCAAAATCAGGTTAGAGTGAGATTCGTTTCGGTGCTTCTAGTATCTCAACAGAAAGGCTAGTCACACTCAGTAACTTATGTTAGTCACAACCTTTATCGCTCACTGTAAGTTATGACCTTTTATGTATTCCCTTAGAGATAAGATCTGTGATGTATAGAATTCCGGGAAGTCAGTAGTTCATGGTAGGAAGCCATTATCTCTGATTGTAACTACTGACATTCACTCAGATTGTCAGAGTCATGTTATGCAATTGTTAACATTTTCTGTGGTGAAGACTACCGGAATCTAGAATTCTAATCGTCTTAACGGGATTAAAGTTTTTGTCTTCTTCTTTAGCTTTTAAAAGAAAAAACTGTTAGTTCGGTATGCATACCGATATAATAACCAAAACGAGTCTGATTAAAAATCCCGAACAAAGCAACGATTTGATACGATTGGTTCTCGTCGGCGACGGTTTCGTCGGCAAAACAAGCATGATCGTCAGGTAACGGAACTATGAGTTAAAGAACACGCCAAAAGTGGGCCAACTGCGCACCAACTCGGATTATGTGGCTTTAGTAGTTAATCTAGTTTCGCCTCACACTTAGTTGTCCCTCTTTCCGCTCGTTTGGTTAGTTATTGGAAGTTTATCTACCTATTCCTCAAGAGCAAAATATTGAAAAATAGTTTGGTGACTGAATTGTGTCTTGGGCATGACTAAGTTTTTCTTGGCAATGAGCAGCAAGGTGTCAAAAATTCAATGGGGAAATAAAATCGACGCCAATTATAAATTCATCAGATGGCGGCGAAGAATTGAGTGATTCGTTTCTAGTAATCTTCACTTTCTTTCTGCAACATAATCAGAGAAGGCCCGAGGGACGCCGATTAGCATACCATTTGATGCTTTGAACAGGTTTTTGGTGGTGCGCAGAAATGTTTTTTTCCTTCTCACTCACTCACACACACACAGTTCGTATACCACTGCTGGGCTGGGTACCCAATTAAATCAGTGTGTTAGTGCAGATGTGGCCGCCTCTGTGATGACGATACTAATTTTATTTGACATTGCATAAATACGGTCGAGTAATTTTGCGTAAAAATAGAAGCAAAGTAAAGTCGAGCGACCAAAAGTAGACAGTATAGCGAGCAGTAGTCAAGTTTTGCTGTATACAATGGTGAACCACCCAGGACTCGTGTTTTTGATTATCATACTTGACTTGCATAGCTGCCGGAGAATTATTTATTAAAAACGTGCCTTCTTCCTGCAAAGAAAGTTAACATCAGTTGTTGACCCCATCATGTCAACGTTGGCAAATAATTTGTTTCGAATATTTGAAATATATATGATGGTTTGAACTCACGTCACTCATCATGATCGCCATCTCGCGATTGTATGGGAAATTCCCATTTGGAATTGTTGCTTAACGTGGTACTTCTTCACCTCAATCCAATGTACAAATGTTGAAATTTCGGTCAGGGCCCGCTTTAACAACCCATTCGGTTTTAGAATGCTTTTAGAAAGTGATCGAGTGGGGCGCATCCGTGTCATTGGGATAATGTAACCATTGTTGAACATTAGACCCCCTCTCACAGGACGTTAATTAAATGTTCAAACATTTATTGCTGACGGCATCTGGGTCAAATGTACATATGTCAGCAGTGTGTGTTGCATCGTTATTTGTTTGTTGGCTCGATCTGTGATTATAACGTCACGGGCCCACATCAACGCTGAGCTGAGCTGAATCCAGTTGATTGATCTCTTATTTTGGCTAAAGAATGTTGAGTCACGTTGAGATGCAAATTTTGACTTGCCGTTGATTTGATATCCAGTTTTGATATGACACACGTCAGTTGCACAATTTTAGCATGCCCAAGTCGATAAACACAGGCTCCGCGTTGCGTTTTTTCAAATATGACACATCGTTGGCGGCGCTTATATATTGACACAGACACCGAAATAATCAAAGTTGTATTTAGAATCGCTTTCTGATTCGTTAGGGGTCGACGAACGACGCGTCGAGGCGACATTTTTTGACAATATAAACACTTTTTCAACTCTTTCAAACAAGTTGTTCAGCTGGATTGAAAAAATGACAACTTTATAGGATAAAGATGAGGCCAAGTTTATCGAGTTAACGTCCAGTTATCAAAGTCCGCAACGAATCCAGCTGAAATAAAGTGACAGCCTCAGCGCGCGCCGTGCTACCTCCCCTTGACTACATTTTTTCGAATGTTTCCCTATGATAAACACAAATCACGTTTTCTCACTGACATAATTGCTTACGACGGCAAAACATGGGCTTAGAATCAAACGACTACTACTCTAGGTCAAAAAACGACGACGACGAATCGTTCTGGTTTAAGTCGATCAAGCAAAAGGCCACGTAGATAGCGCAAAGGGGCCAAGTGATGATATCGATACTATCAGTGATGAGGTGGCACGGAAATCCAGTCATTTTCCAATTTGGCCAAGGCGCGTGCGTATGTCGTAATATATTCGCCAGAAATTGATAATGTGGTTGACGATCGGCGGTCAAATCCCTAGTTGCTAGTAGTCCGTATGCGTGATTTTTACGAACCAGTTTTGATTAGCTGTTAATTTGTGGTTTGGCTATGTAAAAGTGGCAAGTACTGTTGGTCATAACGTAACTGCAGTTAGTATGATGAATAAGTCAAACATTTTCAGTTTATACAGTATTTTGTTTGTTCTGAAAAAGACACGTTAATGACATGGTCACAATAACGGACTTACTTTTCTGAGTGGTTTTGTACGTGGCTTCTTCGAGCCAATAAGTGATGCCTTTTAAAGTTAAAAATCCATATTATTACAGTGCAGTCCGTTAGCCACTGCCTTCCAACTTAACATTTGTCTATGTATATATTGCCAAACTAATGTTTAGTAGAGATTTAGCCCATTAGCCGCTTTAGTTCATCGCTATAATGACCGACTTACCACAGTTTCGTGATAATTGCCCAGCGTTCTGGTTAGTAGCAGTCAGTGTCGCCTCAAGTTGGATGGGAGAGTTTTTTTGAGAAATAAGTACGACAGATGGTCAATAAGCCACTGGCCGCGAGATCGTGTTTTTGTGAGTGAAGAGTGTTCATCATACAGACTTTGAACATGACTTCTAACTGGTCTTGAAAAAGTACTGTAACGGCTTTGATCATCGGGTCTTGAACCTAAACCAAACATATGTTATTTCAGCATTGGTTTCGCTAAATTAATAGTTCAGTTATACGTCTGACAAGTGGAAAAAGAATTATGCGCCGACAATTTACGATCGGTACTCGTTTGAAATCGACGTTGAAAGTGAACGTTATGAACTCGAGATTTTGGACACGGCGGGTCAAGATGAACACGAATCATTCCGGGTTTTCGCGTATCCGCAAGGTATGTGTTGGAAAAACCTGTAATCAAAACCTTTTGCCGCAAAAGTACAAAACGCAAAAACACGCCCTATTCCCGCTAATTTTATAGCCGACTGTATACTGTGCTGTTTTTCGTTAATGTCGCACTATACGCTGAAGAATCTGACGGCGAAGTGGATTGCCGAAGTCAATCACTATGCCTCATCGGCACCGAAGATCTTGGTCGGCACCAAGCTTGACCTATACGACGAGTTGCATCGTAAAAAGGTGAAGATAGTGTCGAACGGGGATCGACCGGTCAAGCAAAAAGAAATTGACTCGGTAATGAGAAGTAACACATTTCTCGATTATGTCCCCTGCAGCTCAATCAGTCAGGTGAGTCTACTTAAAATAGCGTAAACTGCCTTGAGTTTTGTTACCATTTTCAGTCAAATCTGCGTAAAATGTTTGAAAAAGCAATAACCAAGGGATCATCATCATTTTTACTCTGACTTTAAACTAGACAATGGTCACTCTCTGAATGCTAATTGAGTGGTCTTATCACGGAATCGATCGAATAGTACTGATCCCAATCAACAGCGATTGCTTTGCAACACAAGGGTTACGTGAAACCAGCTAAACGCACTGTCTGGTCGCGCATACGTGAACGATACTTCTCATCAATTGGCTAGCGAGTGGAGCCAAAACAACTGTATCAAACCTAAATGTTTCAAGTTCTGTTGAAGTGTAATACTTAAACTATTGGCCATACCGGCCGCACATCTAACAACTTAAAACACGTTTTATACAATTCACTTGTACTTTTTGACTCGTTCTTTTTTAAACGCCAATTTATATTGTATCCACTTTCATAGCGAACGCGAAATCCCGTTTTAAGGCACTATGAAATCAGACCAATTTTATGCACATGTCGGTCTTATGTGTCTTTGTAAATAAGCGTACGTCATCTCCGGTTGTTATCAAAGTATCAAATTGAATGGAACAATCATGTTTGACTGCATCGAGTTACGATGTACTTCTTTCGTAATTGGGTCGAGCTGCACAACTTCAGAGTAGACATTCTAGTTCTCAGTTACGCGAATTTATTGTCAGATAATGAAGTACTCTAGAACGCGACGTTGAAAAGTTATCTGCCAAGAGGACATGGGCACACGGTAAAAAAAAACTATTCGAGATAGAACCTACTGTTCTACCACAAGTGCGGTCGACGGCAACTGTAACATGGTGAGTGCCACTGGCTGAGTGGTCAGCTTCGTGTCCGGACTCATCAAAAGTAACGAAACTGTCTTTATCATGGACTCCAGTTAACCTGGCAATTAATATTCAGAGATAATTACTAATATGCAAGTAAAGCAAGTTCTCACTTTTCAAACAGTATACAGTTTAGCATAAATAAAGCTTTCTAAAATCACCATTCAAGGAGTAACACATTATCATAAACTAAGCTGCCAGGTGTTACTCACGGTTAGCACCACCATCAGCGCCACCGACCACCATTGCCTAATAGAAGTGAGAAACATTAAAAACCGTGAAATTGTAAACGGGATTGCGCTCGTCATCGGGCATCGGGATGACGTTATTACCATTCGGGGAGTTAATACCCAAACGATCACGATAAGTGCCATTGAACTTCATTTTTAGAGTCTAGGAGTAGAAAACTGGATTAGTGTCTAGGTCATTGGTGGAGAGTGGGGGCGCGTTCCAACGCTGACGCCAAACCACGCTTTGGCACGGTCACTTTGTATTAGGTGGCAAATATGATTGATTCAATGCACCTCGATAGTGTTGGCTGACAGTTGCAGTGACACTCGGGGCCCTCTTTCTAAGCATCGTGATCAATCTCAATTGTGTGCTTTTAGAGTTTCTCTTTTTCTTGCCAAGCACGCTAGATGGCCTGACGATCTGAATATTGAGCGGTTACACGCGATTTCGGCGCAAATATCGTAACTGGCCTTTCCTTCCATCGTGAATGTGACAACCGCAAAGACAACGACCACCTCAAAGTTTCACTTTTTTTCTGGGCGTACCAAAGACGACGACGGCGACGACGACTCAACTGCGTGGTCAGCCCGTGGTATAGTGGTCGACAAATTGGAGAACATCAGATAGTGTTTTCTCACACGACCTATCAATTTATAACGAAAATAATGATAAGATAATTTCTAAAGCTTTCTCTAGCCCAAGTAAAACATCACTCACATTTTTTGTCATTTTGGCCTGTCCGCTATTTTTACTCTTGGTCAGGCCGACCATTAAAAATCATGTTCAATGAGTCAGGATCATCAGCAGCGATCAAAATCTAGCGATGATTAGACGTCGTCCATCTACGAGACGAACTCATAGAAAAACAAAATTCTGCGGATAATGCTGATTTTCACATCGGGTGTGTGTGACGTGTCTCACATGTACAGGTACTGGTTGTGCCACTGGGTGCAGCTAAACCTAATCGAGTAGACTTGCTCAGTTGTGTGACAAGGTCAATACCGCTAAACCAAAACCCCGAAAGTGAAAATGAACATGTTGTGTCTCCTGTCTGGCTCGCACACACACACACACTGCCATGGCCCTGACCCGGGTCCAAAAACCGCTAATCGTTTTACAGGGACACATATTTTTGATTTTACGAGACTACCGGACCAGAAATGATACTCGGCACACACTGGCGGCCTTGGACTTATTGGAACCGAGCTGGTACTACCGAGTCACACAACTCACTTTACCCATTATCTAAGAAAATGGTTGAGCACATGGTCAAGTGGCAATGATGTAGCAAGACAAATGCCGATAAGGGACTTGCGTCAAAACAATTTTAATTGTTGTAACGCAGAGTGCTAACTCTAAAACTCGTTCATCCGGCGAAGACCATTGGTTAAAACGCCACACTAGAAAGCTGTGTATAATACCCATTTTGTAAAAAACGTAAATTGACAGCTCGCATCAGTGGAATGAATGCTTGAAGCTGTGAACGTGTTGTGTGAGTGTATGTGCGTGGTGGTGACAGTGCGAGTTGACTTTAGATTATTATTTCAATAACGCGTCACTTTTAGACATCAGTTTCTCTCACACGCACAGCAGCGCAAAAACTATATAAACCCGGAATCGGAACCAACTACTGCAACTACTACGCAAGCCGGTTGTTTACTTAGGATCGACTGACCATAATTAACGAGCATTTATTTTCTTTGCCGAGTTCAAGACCAGTTTCGATATCATCATGGTCAGGCGCACAATCCCAAGTAATGACTCAAAATCCCATCTGGATTCGTTATGGCGGCTCATGTTGTCTTCAAACAACAATATATATAAATCCCCACTGTGCCCAATTTCACAGTTCGTTCAATAAAGTCTCTAAAGATTCTTCTGGGTCGAAACCCTTATAATTCTGGAAAATCATGTGGAACTAAGTCTATAAAAGGCGTCGCCACAAAAAGCCTGAAAAACACGTCGGCGGTTTTTGAGTCGCGGATTTCAACTTAAACACAAAGCAAACTGCGCAGCCGAGGCCCTTTAAGTTCATATCAAATAATTAAACGCACAAAGACACACAACCAGTGTGTGGCTGACCGTGCTGCTGAATTTTCATGGTAATTGTTGCGCGTCAGTCTGAGTCCAAATTTTTGCTTCTTTGTACACTAAGAACTTTAATTTGCCGCGCAGAGGGAGGCATATCGGAATGCTCGACCATGTTATAGTGGCGTTTTCTTAATTTCCACGAAAATGAGTCGAGATACAGAAGAAAAAACGAGAGATCTGAACAAAAGATACGGAAGGTGCAAAAATGTGAACCCGAGCAGAATAAGTGATTGACGGGTTCAGGAAACGAGGATTGACATTGTCTAAAAATGAAATGAACAATGCGGACAACTACTGTACAGTCCTAACAAAAAGAGAACGAAACTACCGGAGCCGTTTTTGGAATGTTCGAAAATGTCAAATCACATCAAAATGCAAAGAAACCGGAGACTTTGCCAATTAATTCAATGTTTTACCTCGCTGAGCGACCGAAGTCGATGGCGGCATCAATTTCGAAATATAAAATGATCGATATTTGATCAATTGAGCATCAGGTTCAACCACGTCATTCGTTTTTGCCGCCGCCGTTGAACTGGAGGTGTGAGAAGTATGTGTTAGTTTACTACTGTCACTCAACTGAACCACTCAATGAACGTTATGCGCTTGATGCAATTCGATGACGATACAGTTAGGCATTAGTGAACGGCAAACAGGTCATTTCAAATGTTTTCATGGCCATTCAACACATTTAAATGGTAAATGGTCAAAGAAGGAATCCACACAAAAAATGTTCTTCAGATTGTGCCAACAGAGCGCAACTTGATTGACACCGTTCTACGAAGAAGATTGGGTTTGACGTTCCTACTATTACTTTTGACCTTGTAGTTCGATAATCCGGAATTCGGTTTGTACTGATGAATACACACCGCGTGGTGTTCAACTGGTAGTAAGTACGGTTTGCGGCAACGGTTTCGGAAACACATCAAAAAACGCAATGCAGCTGGGCTTTAGAGTCGTTTTGTTAGCTTCTCAGCTTGATCTGCTTGACAAGAGGTTACAAACACGGGTGTCATCACTTGATTTGTTATATACAAAAATGCTTTAATAAGTTTTAAGGTCCTTTGTTTCAACGAAGCAGATGTTGCTTACGTAGTAGTAGTAGTTGTGTAGTTTTTGAGGTGATCAAGATTAAACACATAAAATCTTACAAACCTTCGGCTTACTATCGATGCCACAAGTGAAAGATTAATCGGGTCATTTTATTGTCATTTTTCGACTTGACCACAGCGTCACGCCACTGACCGCAACAGTGATTTATTGGACAGTATCACGTGATCGTAATAATCCACTCTCCTTCTCCTGCCAATGACGCAAAAAGGTGACACTACTGACCAAATTAATAAACGGCAGCCCAAGTAGCGTTGTTTCCGTCCAAATAAGAAATTTTCAACTTGACCTAAATGCGCCGCATTGCAATATCTGTGGCACAGTCTAAAATGCGGTCACAGTCTCTCAATTTAGAACTTGAAAGACAATCCCCGAATTTGTCACAATTAGCGGCATTGTTACAACACATTTGGTTACTGGCAGTATTACCCTACCATACTGGTTGATGATTGGGATCGAGGTTCAAGAAATGATGAACCACAGTTCTGTGTCGACTGAGATTACTAAAGTAACGAGTTCATTTACACTCTTTCTCAAGCAATCTCAATGTCAAACAAACCACAGTCAAGAATCTAGCGCCAAACTCACGCTAAATATAAAGTTGATCGCGGCCAAAATCGTAATAACGTGTTGGTCGTTGACATCACATCAAAATTTCTGTTTATCTTATCGGCCCGTGTGCCAACTCAGTCTGTTCGGAACTGACAATTTGGTCATCCTTTCTAACTGATGATGAAAATTGAGTCGGGCCCCTGAAAAGAAGATAAACGCCGACTGATCAAATTGACTCGAGTAAAAAGGGGTTTTTAGAACGTTTTTAGAACAGAGATAGATAGTATAGTGACCAGAAAATTATGATGATTTATGCGTTACAAAACCATATGTGACTGTTTCAGGTAACAAACAATCAAACAATGTTTGCAAACTGTTGCTTTTTCGATTTATAAAGTGGTGATGACTTGCCGATTGATTACTCACGTTATATTTCGGTGAGCACTACGCCAGATGAAACGTGGCATGGCCAACATTAATGCCCAAGTTTATGCTGATTTGATTCGGAATAACATGATGTGGAAGTGACCATTTCATTTGAATCGGCGTGTCAGCCTCGTGGTCTGAGATGAACTTGAGTGGCATGATGGCCTGCCGCGAGTGTCAACGGAATGTACAGATTTATACACGCAGCTTGACTAGTCATTAAATGGTGCGTCAAAATCCAGAAATAAAAGCGTCGTAAAGGAGTCCGCATACCATTGACAAAGTGTCTTAAAAATGTTTTCATTAGCTGGACGGGGCGAGCCGGACCAAAAAAAGAAGCTGAACAAGTTCGTACACTTTATCGACACAATTCTTGACACACGCCGGCCCGATCGCCCCAAATTGTTGGCACCAGCGATCCTTTCCACTTCGTGCCACTCATTTTCGGGTTAAGGTTGATCAATTGCGAGTTTGGTTTCTAATTTTCTGTAGCCCACTTGAACTTGTCTGACACCATGAGGTCACGCCGTCGGCACCATGCGGATTGGTCTTGAACCTGAAATCACATTTCTATGCAAAGTTATGGAAGGAGATAACGTCGTCTTCTCCCAGTTTTGCGCCTGTTTACCAAAACCAGATGTTTAGTTGCCAAACATACACAACGATGGGGTCGACCTATATCAACCCTCAAATTTACTTTAACGGATTTTCGTCCAGAAAAATCCAATCTAATTTCGTCGTATCAAATGCAAAAACAAAAAACGTTACGGTGGTTTGGGGGTATAACACGTTTGAATGATTGGAAAAAACAAGTGTTGTGCCAGGTTGCCTTTTATCGGGATCGAATAAATAACGTTTACGAAAAAATGAACTTTACTATAAGTTCAACTTATACATTCGTTCATTGTAGTTTCGCAAAACCAATAAAGATACTGGCACGTCGCCCACCTGACCGTTAATACTGAGCGACGCCGTGTGGAACCGCACCCATCAATCGGCCCTGAGTCCTATAAGCCGTTCATGAGGGCTCCAAGATGGATGCACTACCAAGTGGTCGTAATAATCCTTCTATATAAATCTCCCTACTGTCATATGTCATCTGACCTAAAATCAAGTGGTTTCAACTTGAAACTTGCGTGTTTAACTTCACAGTAGTGCGTCTCAGTTCATAGCAACTTTGACGCCCGTTCATTGTAAAAACCTGTTGTTATGGCGTCTGGTGAATTGTAAATTAAAGGCGCGAAGAATATGTATTGTTACGGGGTCATAAGCTGGTCAATTGGGTGGTACTTACGGGGCCACGTCAGGAGAGCCCGAATCAATGCTGTGTTATATGATATACTTAAACCATGGCTTCTTCGTCTTCAGTATGATATCATCGGAGCGAGCAAGCAGCAGAGGATGTTCCACAAAATGCGTCATAAGCCACAAGAATGACTGTCCCCGCACTCTTGGATAGTTCCCATCCGAGTGACCCTAACCGCATTCGATGATTTGCTGGTTGACTCTTCAAATTCGTCTTAATCATCATGGTAAACGTTACGCTTCCAATTATTTGAAGAGTACTCATTGATAATCAAACCGTTTAGAGTTTTAAATTCGATATTATTTATCAATACAACTCTAAATTACCATTTACCGTGATTTATCTATGTTAAGTCGACCAAATGAAGTACTCAATCTTGCACGTTAGTTCTGAGTCAAATCAAAGTCGTGGTAGTTGAATTCAAGTTCAGTCGCTATGTTCACATGTCGTGTTTCACCCATTTCGCCTGACACTAAGACGGAGATACACACGGTACAGGATCTCCGGTCAAATACGGGTAAAGTGTTGAACTGTTCATCTACAGTAAACTTTAAGTGTTGTATTGAGTCGAATGGGAATCACACAAAGCACTTGGTTAATTGTATATCGCCCTGTTTGATAAGCAGTAACGTGTCAAACGTGCGCCTCGAACTCGTTCTTCGTGACTTCCACGTAGAACTTAATTCTAATTTTTTCCGATGAATTTCTTCAGTCCGGTCATACCGGGCATTTATACGTGCCCTAAGTCACCCTCTCCCCCCGAAAACGGATTTGAGTGAACGCCGCTCGTTTTAGAATTCGGGATAGTTTCCGAAAAAGTCATCAATGGTTTTGATGATGAATATGGTGTGGTTAAATGGACGATTGTCTTGGGTCCGACGGGGGAGTGGCGGATGATGCTGGGTCCTATTTTGTGCTGTTTGGTTCAAGTCAAGAAAACAAAAAAAGTTTAACATGAAAAGCTGGCTGAACAAACTTGGTTTTTGTGAAACAACCATGACGATACCAAGGCAAACTGGGGCAGGTGTACATTAATATTGTTTTTGTATCGAGATTTGACACAAAATGTTAACAACGAATGTAAATCAATGTTCAACTCGACGCTGTGGCAGTGGCCTGGAAACAGTGGTTGTAAGTTCATGAGCAGGTTTTCGGTGGAAACTAGCACGTTTGCGACCAAACCACCGATAATGTCGCCGCCCATTATCAGCCGTTTTGACAGAAACCATAAATTTGGTGTTGCGTAAATAGTAAAATAATTATAAACTACTACTACTCGCAGTAGTGTGTGTGTTTACACTCAGGTCGGCCGCTCTCCCATCTTTCGATCCGTTTTTTTGAGTAAAAATCTAAGATGACGAGCCCCACCTGGGTTAATTAATTTCGGCCGACCGGTCGGCCTGTTAGCCCATGTATAAGGTCGCCCAACACGTTTTCACGTAATTTTCACGTTTCATAATTCAGAATAAAGCCAAGGTCATTTTCATGTTAAAAAACGGAGCACGATGCAATGAACTAATCCATATTTGTGCAATGACATGTAATAAGCGGCCTAGCTTGATTATAAGGCTTATAAGTACGATTTTCGCTAAACGCGGCGTTTCTTGTTACGTTAACATAACGTACGTTACCCTTTACTGGGTCGACTTGATTCCGGATAAACAAAACATCTTTTCTGTCGAGCACTACTGTAACTAGTAAACGTAATCCCATGCTTCCAAATTGAGCTTCGGATGCCGTCCATACCGCAAGTAAATTTAGTATGAACTATTTGCATCAATCAAATACTTGGACAAAACCTCACATAATGTCGCTTTTATTCCCTCGTACAAATCATCGAGAGTGGATTGTGTGATTTTAAGGGTTTTAGTAAATTTAAGGGACGCATGACGATATAGCTACGTCAGAAAGCTTTTTGTTTAGTTTAATCCAGTTAGAATGGTGAATGCCTTACATCACCCAAAACCCTTCAAAAATGCCATTTATGTAAACTTTGCCTAATTCAATTTTGCACAAATATTTCATTCCCAGAAGTTGACGCCGATTTGTGTCCAAATGCTCAATTGCACAAAGTGGGCCGCTATTTTTGCATTACAAATGTCACGCGCGATCGTATTAATCGATTACGACGTGGTGTCAAGGTAACAAGTGCGCATTGCTTGACACTGTGGTTGGATTGGATGTGTTTGTCGAACATGGAATGTCTCGCCATGTCAGTTCTAGAAATAGTCCCATTCATACATTTATTACAAGGCAGTGATTATCAATGTTTGCCTCAATCGTTTAATAGTATCATGGGTAGCCTCCCCGTTACGCTCGGGAGTCCCTCGATAGTATAGTAGTCCTCCGCTACATAATAGTACATGGGGTGGCGCGCCAGCAGCGATGGTGGAGCAGCGGAGGACACCACCCGCGCCTGTTGGTGATGATGGTGGAAGAAGATGCAGAACTATAAAATCCAAGTCACTGCTCGATCTCATCACACCAAACACACAAACGGTTACAATAATCAAAAACTCGATAAGAGAGACTTACCTAAAAACTACCAAACAGCAATCATGAAAGTGAGTGATTGATCCAGTCGAGCAAGTTATAAGCCATTTAATTTTTTCAGGTCACAGCAGTCGTCCTCGCAGCCACCGCCACCGCTCAAGACAAGAAAGTTCCACCACGAACACCCGAGCAACGTCTGAATCGGTTGGTCCAATTCTCGCATGAGTGGCTCGACGACAATGTTCCCGATCTTGCTTCCCTCCAAAGGTTCGATTGACATTTCCATAACTGAGCTCTAAATATGTGCTCTATTCAGCTGGAAGAACAAATTCCAAAACAATGCTGACCGAATGAGCGCTGCCTTCAATCGTGACATCTGTGGCTACTTCGACCCCGACAACAAGCCCCACGGTGGCCCAGACCCAAACCCAGAGTTGCGACCCAACCTCAAGCCCCGCATGAGACGCGATACCACCGGCGATGAAACCGATGGCGGTCTCTATGATGAGGAAGGATTCATGCGATACGACAAATCCAATCCAATCCGCGGCATCAAACAAATCACTACTGGTTACCGTAAGTGGAGCGAGCGATACATCAATGAGTGCCATGGACAACGCAAGTACAAGTACCAGAAGCAACGCATGCAAAAATGGTTCACCACATTGGGCAACCACTATACAAACACTCAATAAGTCATTTCTTACCCAATCAACTTAGAGATTGACTTATGATGCCCTAGATGAACTTGTAAACTTGTACATTCACACCACTATCGCTCAACTCACTCCCGCTTACTAATGATTTTGCGCTAACCATTTTTTTCGTCACTATACTCGAACCACGAATTTTACCACTTTTGGGTCATGCCGACCAAACATACACAATCAAACTAACTTGGGTTGTGCTGAGCCGGTGATAAACTGGCCTTCACACGGTCGATCATAACGAAATACTCGATAGATTCGACCAAGCCCAGCAAGAATAAGCGCAAACTAGAACTAGATGAGCACGCCACGTTGACTAGTACGTCAAGCATTTCGTCCAGCATCAACATCGATCGCGTCTTTTGGCGGATTTTTTCGATTCAATATTTTCGAACCCTTTTCTCAAGGCTGTCGCCAACAGTCCCTTGTCAAATCGAACTAGAACACATTTGTAGATCGGGCTGGCACCCTTTCCACTCTGATCGCCGGTGCACTGGTCGCCACACTTTCGAAATCGCCAAAATTTCGTCAGCACTGGTACAGTCACCTACAACTGGTCAGAATGTGCTTTGATCTTAAAAATCATAGACAAAATCATTTTTTGTTGGACTTTCTTGGCGCGACTAGACATCAACTGACGCTGCCAATCTGGAATAATGTCATTCCCGGTACATTATTCTTAGTTGTCAACGATCCTGGACCCGACGGATTAACCAGGTCGATTCCAGAACCTCGTTCGTTACAAAACTTAACAACGAACACATACGCAATGTGAGTCTCACTCAAACACATAAAAAGACTCGAAACACCACACATTCACACAAACACACACGCCGACACAATCAGACAGACGAGTCTGATTTGTACATAATTTATACATTGCACAAAATAAAATGTTATAAAATCGTTGACAAAAAACTAAATCCAATGTTGTTCTTTATTGCATCTTTATACTACTGCCACTGGGGGTGAAAGTGGAACGAGAAAGTTTTGGACGGAAATCCGGACATTGTTGATGCCATCGTCAAAAGTGAATCGCACATTTGACGAAAACCCGATTTTGGCGAACGGTAGTTTGCCGTTCAGACAAATACAAATCCGAACAATGACTTAGAACGGTTGGCGTAAATACCGAGTAGTTCCTGATCTTATCTTGGGTTTTAAGCCTTTGTTCGTAAGGTTGAATATAAAGGTTAATAACAAAACATATGTGATAAGTGTAACTGTGTTTTAAATTTGAGGTAAAGTACGTGAGGACTCCTCACTGAGGCCGTTTATGAGAAAACAAGACATGATATTGAATACATGATGCTGTCTTGTCGGACACGTTCGAGTTAAAATTACCAAAAAACTCGCAAATATTCTCAACTTTTCATACTACGTAGTAGTAGTTATATTTGAAGCTCCGAGATGCTCTCGGTGAACGTTTGAGCAGTAAGTTTCATTTTACCAGTCCAGAGCATCTAAGTCCATCTTTCGTGCTCATACTACCTGTCCCTTCAATGTGGAAATTTGGATCACGGTCATAGTTGTTGTACTACAGTATGTGACAATCGAGTGTTCGGGATTATAAACCGTTTCTTTAGAAATACGTAAATGCACGAATCAACAGAAACAAAGTCGCTTTTGGTTTTCTTACAGGGTACTTACAATCTTTATCGCCTCAATTCTGGGCTCGTTAGAATCTAGCTTCTCATTGTTTAATTTAAGCTGCCAAATTTCTCACGAATTTTGGTGACGATTGAAAACGCATAAAAGTCTTTAGCGAGCTACACGTGAGGTTACTGTAGGAACTTACACTGAACACGCTGACGTCAGATGTCAAGCTGTCGCATACTAAAAGCAGTAACTGTAAGCCGTTATATCGTGGTGAAAACGTGTAACGCTCTATAGAAAATGTTTTTCTCGGAAGAGGATCAATAGTGTTTGATTTAAAACGTTTCGACGTAATAAACCCTGTCCGAACGTACTCTGAAATGGTTAATTTGCAGTCTGGGCCAATTGTAATGAAATTAGTTGATCGTCGAAATGCTTCGATACAGTGGCAGCTGATTTGGCTTGACCAAGAAAGATTGGACATTTTAACATGACGCTGTTAACCTCTATTAGCCACATGCGTCTTCTAAGTTACGCTTAGAATTGTTGCACTTGATTTCTGCGACCACAGCTCCTGTCACAGTCAGGTTCGCACTTTACATCACACTGTCTGTAAGCTCAAAATTGGCCCGTGATTACCATGGGCAAAGACCATCGACAACGAACTGACGTAATGTTCGTCAAAACAGGTTTTCGGCTTGATTAAACCTTTGCGCCTCGTGCATTTCATTTCACGTTCGATCTTTTTTTCTCCTCTGAGCTACTACTAGAATTGGTTGTGACAGAGCCACTTTTGAACTTGAAAAATGCGACTCAAAGTTTGTACGAGTCTTCCGCCGCACCAATCGCGTATTGTGTGTGTACTGATTCAGCTAAAAACCAAATTATATAAATAAGCCGATTTGCACAGGCAAACCGCGACCATAAGAAACTTTGGTTTTTATGTACCCATTACTTTCTAAAGGAATTATAAAAGACAATTTGACTGATGAATTACACTCGTAACTGGCGTTTGACCCTTATCTTTCTAAAGGTAGTGGTTTATTATAACTTTGGTGATGATTTAAGTGTTTTTATTTTTAGGTCATGGTGTGAACGTCTTCTTGCTTCAATCAATTGAATACTGGCCTTGTCCTGTTCAGTTTTAAGTGCTATTTCTAACCACATGATTATTCTACTAACTGATCTTACACTTCCACGCCACAAATCAGATATTCCCCAAGTACACATGTAAATTTTACTAGAGAAACGTTTCACCACGATTATCTATGTGTATCACAGCATACCACAGTCAATACCATAACAGAGATATATACTGTGTCAAATACCGTTAACATGCGTTACAAGCTCAGTTCCTTTTTTTGTCAAAGCAACGTGTGGATATGCTATCTTGAAAAATACTCACGACAATAGTCAAGTGTCACCGTTAACAAGCGGTTGTCCAACTAATTGAGCCTCGTCAGTCGAAGAACTACACATGTTTTCCCGATGCCCATCTAAGATAGTGGACGAAACGTTAAAATAGAAGTCATACGGTAATTGTGATGGTTTATTTAGATTTTTGATTTATGAGCCATAAGTTAATGGTTTTGCAAAACGATTCCGGAACTAGAAATAATTCCGGATAATAAGCGTAATGGTCAAGAGTAGGCGATTGGACTGTACACGACATGGCATCATTCATAAGCGTGCAAATCTCAGTCGGCCTGTTATAATCATTACTCTTGTCTAGCGTATTTCGGCCACCGATAACAAGAAATTTGGAACCGTCGAATATAACTCCATGGCCTCGTCGCGGTGCGTTAAGATTGCCAACATTGCTCCAATGATGATTAACACTGTGCAAACGCCCAATTGTCGAAATCGTTGTGTCTTTGTCGGCGTGACTTGCACCACCAAAAACGTAAAAAAAGGTTTCGTGGTAAATCACTGCTTGTCTACAAAAATACACGGACGCTTTGGAAAGTCAACGCTTTTTTGCTTTGTGATACTTTTACAACTGTAGTAGGAAATACTTCTTGGTGACTCTGTAACATAAGCATAATCGGGAACACCAGTCCAACTTTCTT
>SCLD01126683.1:0-25404 GCA_004367895.1 Oikopleura longicauda
ATCAACTGAAGAAGAACAAGTCGCAGATGAACAAGACTTGATGAGTCAACTGTCAATCGAATCTGAAGAGTCTGAACACAAAGTTAGTTCAAGTGAAGAGGAAGAAGAAAGTGACGAGGATTTCGACCCGACCAATTTCAAAATGCGCAAGTCAACCATTCACGGTCGTCAATCAATGGTACCTGCATCTCAACAGCAGCAGCTAGCAACAGTTGAAAAGCGCAAAACAATGGCGGAGAAGCGCAAGACAGTGGTGGTGGCAACTACTAAGGGTCGGAAACGATCGTCAATTGCAACTAGTAGTAATAAGGAAACTGTCGAACAAATGCAACCGGCATCGAAACGCAAGTCAATACGGAAGACGATTAACAGGCGAACGATTAACTTTGGGTTTGGGTAAGTCAATTTTACTAGTTGTTCAATTTTACTAGTTGTTTTTCATTTAAAGTTTATTGTGTGTTCAGTCTGGACGATTCAGTCTCATTGGATGATTCGATTCAACAGGACGAACACGACGTCACCGTTGATGTCAATGAAGCAGACAAAGAGAATATACTGGCCGAGACGATGAAGACACCGCCAAGAGGTTTATAATAAACATTAATTAATATTTTTCATCAATGACTTCAGTTGATCCAGTGACAGAAACACCCACCGGTCAACGATCAAGTCGACGCAATCGCAAACAAGGTTTTTAGAAAAATATATATAGTTTCATAATCTAATAACACAAATTTCAAGTGAGCTATGCCGAGCCTAAAGGCAATGCCAAAATGCGCCGTGGTGATGCCATTTCACAGGGATCACTTGTCCAATCATTTTCACCAACGAAAACGGGCAAGAAGCGCAAGACAAAGAAGAACAAAGTGTAGAGTCAACTTCACTGTAAAGACGGCAACAACATTTACACCACTCATTAATTCACACTATATATTCACTGCCTCACCACAATAAAATGCTTCACGTTTAAATTTTAAGTTTGAGTTCGACTTGTCGATGATAAAAAGTCTGCAGTGTTTAATACTGAGTGTACAGCATGGTTTGGTGTTCGTCAAGTTGAACATTTTGTGAGTTGGACTGATCATGTTGATTTTTAATCGTTTCTTCTTGAGCAAACAGCTGGATCAACATTTTATTCTTTGTTCTAGATTATCAACCTAGTCATTTATTTTCGTTGTCATCAGTAGTTGTTAGATTTATAAATGGTGAACAAAAAACTCCTGCAGCCGACAATATTGTCGGAAACATTGGAGCGATTGAAACCGACCGAACCAGTTCAAACTGCGATTGAACTTCCAGCCATCCCATTGCAAGATTATGATGAAGTGCAAAAAGACAATTTTACGCTTGACGTAAGTGCCGGGCCTAATCAACCTCAACGACCGCGCACACCACGCCGGACGCGGCGCCACTCAAAAACGCGCACGCCACGACCAAGAGCACATCAGCGCGAGCAGGAGTATTACGCGACTGACTATAACAAACCGCTGCCGAGAACACCGCGAAACTATGAACACGTCAAGCGACGGAATTTTAATTTTTTATCTTAATTTTTGAAAAACAGTTGACAATCCCGATATGAAAAGAGGTAACTCGAACTTGAGTCTCAGGACCAGAACGAAAAAGGAAGCAGAAAAACAGGCGGAAACATTCAAACTGCAACTGTGCAAGCCATGGCCAATTGCGGTGCTTATTGTCTTATTTATCATTATTATTGCCATCAGTGCAGGCAAGGACGAAGTGGCGATGTTGAGTCCAATAAAGGGTGACGACGAAACAGATTTCTTCCCGAAACCGTCGCTGATAATTCAAACACAACGATGTCCAGGTTATTAAAACTCTTTTGTGAATTTATATTAACATGGAAATCAGTCCACTCACACTCATCAACGGTTTCATATTGGTTTCGAAAAGGATTCGAAATGGACGACATCCGCGTCGATGCAACCGATGACAATCCGTCAGGCACGCAAAAAACCGGCCGTTCACTCAATCAATCAAGTGCACTGGCGCCACCAATACGCGAGAATATTGTCGGTCGCATTGTTGGTGGCGAAATGTCAAGCATAACGAGTTACCCGTGGCAAGTGTCACTTCATACGGGTTATCAACATCAATGCGGTGGCTCCGTTCTCAACAAGCAATGGGTACTGAGTGCCGCTCACTGTAAAAAGGCCTCGCAATATCCGGCCGAGTGGCATGCGTTTTTTGGCTTGTCATACCAATCTGAAACAAGTGACTATAAATCAGGTGCCAAAACTGGACCTGGGCATTATTCAAAGGTGAATTTACGTGGTAAAAGTAATGCGTTGACTTTCGTAGGTAGATCACAGCAATCCTATATCACGAGCCACAGTGGGATGAAGACAGCTACAGGCATGATGTAGGTCTGTTTCGATTGTCCACGCCGATCCCATCATACACTGACAAAATCATGCCCATCTGCATGCCAAATCATTTCATCAAAGCGCGCATAACTCCCGAAATTGAATTGAAAGTGTCCGGTTTCGGCGATACCGGTGGGTACTACACTAGTTTGATTTTTTTTATTCAGAGCTGAGTTTAGAAAATCGCCCGGATTCAAACTTCAAGCCATCGCCCGAGCTCAACTCGGTGACTGTCAATTATGTTTCGTCAATGACATGTCAATCGTGGTACAATAATGATTTCGTCGTTGAAGACGGAATGATGTGCGCAGGCCATGAAAATGGCGTTCGTGACTCTTGCGTTGGCGACTCGGGCGGGCCATTGGTGAAAAACTTCGTCGTCGATGGCGATGATGCGTATTATCAAGTCGGCATTGTCAGCTTTGGCTTTGAATGTGGCAAACCGAACGAACCGGGCATTTATACGCGGGTGACAGAGTACACGGACTGGATTCATAGGTTGGTTGTGCTACGTCGTTGATCCACTCGGATTAACTGTCATGAACTGGGTGTTTGTGATGAATGTCTAACCGAGTTCTTTAGTGCCATTTCCCATTACGACACGTATTTAAACAATTGAAGAAAATAAATCAATGATTGTAACAATAAACTCAACAATGATATAGATGTGGTTTTAACAGAGAGAGAGAGAGAGGGGCCAGGCAAATGGCCTCTTTTGATACGTGTCAAGCAAAAAAATAATTGCCCGGGTCATTATGTCTGTGCTCGCGCGCTTTTCTTCTCTCGGGTTGAGTAAGTTTTTTCTCCATTCAATGGTTTTTTTTCTAGCAAAATATAACACAGTCGATCGGGTTGGGGATTGATATAAAACACTCAAATTATCGGATTATACTTTGCTATTGTACGATTCCATCTTTTGGCGAGGTAATTTACCACTTTAAATTGTGCCTCTCCAAGTTCACCCACTTTGACATGCCAAGTCGTAAACTGTGCAAGTCTCCAGGTTCAGCAATATTTTTCGTGACAAACTTATATTGTTCTCTCTGAAAAAAGTGGCGCCGAGAAGTAGCGGCGTGTAATAAGCTACTGTGTCTGTATTTCAAACGAGTGGTGAATAATTGTTGTGAAAAAAAGTAGTTGAAAATTGGAGCTAAGGTTCGCCAATTACGCGTAATGGTCATAATTTGATCCTATTGTTCTAATTAACCCCAACAGTCATTCCCCGACGCCAAACCTATTGCCGACTGAAAATCAGTATCCAATAGTCGTGTACTTGTATATAGCACAAGATCAGCTGTCTTTCCGGTTGTTCTGTCGAATTATCCATTCATCATGAATTCATCATCACCGATGGCGCTGTCGAGTGAGCTCCACTGTTTCAATTGGGAGGCCCCGTTTTTGTGACTCTTCTACCAAATTCATTTTTTCGCCACTTCTTCGAACAGAGTCGAGCAACAGAGAGAACCAGTAATTTTCGCTAATTATGACGGAGCTCGAAAATTACCAAGCCAATCCAGAGTACCAAATTGCCTTGCCATCAGTGACGAGTTTCGTTGATCAATCCGCAAATCATGTCAGTCATCATGGACCTCTCAACCAAACACTCATCCAACCAACCGATCAGCAGTTGATTGGGGCGAACGGTTTCCTACCCGAGGTAAAAATTAAATAATTTGATTTTAAATAATTCAACATAATGGCACCCATAATTATCGCACATTATCAAGTCGTTATAAGAGATCACCTCTTTTATTTTTAGGATTATCCACGCTATGGCAATGGGCATGTTTACATTTCCATGTATCAAGGCGATGAACAGCAACCGCTGCAAGAGAGCCAGTCAGAAGAACAGAGCACCTCACTTTCAGTGATTCCGGTCGGATCGCCCAACAGCAGTCAGAACGAGGATGTTGAAAATAATGACGAGAATGCGTCTGATGATGGGACGACGCGGAATAAGGGCTCGAAAAAGGTTCGCAAGCCACGAACGATCTACAGGTGAGCTGATTACGAACAACACCGCGTTGTTACTGATTTTATTTAGCTCGTACCAACTACAGGAACTGATGAGACGATTCTCAAAAACACAATACCTGGCGCTGCCGGAGAGAGCGGAACTTGCGGCTAATCTTGGCCTGACACAGACACAAGGAATGCGTTCATCGCTGTAAGCGTCATTTCGAAACTAGTAAAAGAGAAAAGATCGAGCAGTATGATGAACGCTTTACAGTAAAAATCTGGTTTCAAAACCGCCGATCAAAATTTAAGAAGCAAATCAAGGGAATGTCACTACCAGAGCAGAAACAATCGGACCAGGATCAACCGGGTCATCATGGTAAGCATCTTAATTGCTCTACAAATGAAAAAACTAGAGAAATAAGTTTCCATGCCAGGACTCGCACCCAATGGCGCCGATCAGCTACTTCACACAAACGAGTACTACCCTGTCCAGCCCGTTCAACCAGGCTTCACTTACTGGAGTCACGAACAAAATCACGCGTACTACCCAAACTCATTCCAATATCCATCATGGGACGATCATCAACCGCCAATGTCACATGGTACACAGCCGGTAAGAGAGAACGAGCGATCAATCTAATACACCAATTATGGATGTACGAAACATGTCCTTGCCGCGTTGAGCTCAATTATAAATTTTCGACCTCGACGACGCCGGATTTATAATCGCTTCCCCCTCACTAACAACTTTTGATCTTTTGTAGCTCGGCGAAAGTGGAATCGGCCTGGCCGCCAATTTGAATCAGCCAATCCAATCGCATCACGATCATGACCTTGGCAAGTATGAAGCGCGAGCAGGTGAGGCTCATGCCATTGTTAGGCCGGCGAACAATAGATTTTTTGATTTATGCATATGAATTACTAATGAGCTGACATTTACGTTTCCGTCAATTTCCATCAAATTTAGATGATGTCTACGTCAAGAAAGAAAAGTACGAAATGCAGCGTAGTGATGAGAATTATGTGAAAGTTGAATTCCCGGCGCCGGAATTTGAATGACCGTCTGATCGCAATCATCATTTTGCTGCCTCAAGTTCAACCAAACAATCAAACAACAAACCGACAAACGTGCCTTATGTTATATTATAAAAATGCCTGTACACTGTATTTTTTGTAAAGTATAAAAAGAGTTTTAACAGAAAACTGATGTTGATATTGTCGATTTCATTTTTGCCTTCCAATGGCATAAACCACTCACTGACGAACAGCGACATGTCACTCCACTGCGAATGCTTCGAATTAAAATCATTAATAAGTTCGACGTTTGATTTTAAACTTACTTTTTCGGCTTCACCAAATGATTGTTCTTGCACGACCATTGGCAAGTGACGCCGTCCACAAATTGTGCTTCTTTTTGTAAGTTATCTACATGCAATTTGGCGACGTCGGGACTCATTAGAAACAGCGCGGTTAAATTAAATGATGAGTCCGCATGGATAACTGGATTATCCTCCTTCCACGATTGCCGTTTACCAAGTAAAACACTATCTTCTGTCACTTTCTCGCCATACTTATTGTAGCACACCATTTGCAAGTTGTGATCGTGTGATTTATTCGGAAAGAAATCAGCTGGATCCGGACATTGGTTTTGTTTCGAGCAAAATACACTCGCCACTTTGTTGTTGCCTAAACGAGACCAGTTGCACTGTTTCTGGCGACACGAGCAAATCAAGTTTTGGTCCGTTTTTCGATTCGCCTTTCGCTCCGTGTGGAGAATGGGTCGATCATGGGGACATTGGACGGCGCAGCGTTGTTTATTGGTGTAATTGTCACATTGGCTCTGAAGTGTAACGCCACTTTGAAATGTGATCATTGCCTTTGGATTGGGACATGCTGAAATGCATGAGCACTTTGGCTGACTGTCCCACGACACTTTTGAACCGGTCCACGTGCACGTTGCACGGCCATCTCCATTTTTACAATGAAGTCGCGTCCCATTGGGACACTTGGGTCGAATGGTCTCGCCGATTTTGAAGACACTTTTTCGTGTACTGCCGGACACATAGTAAGTGGCGCCAATTCGAATCGATTTTTTCGTCAGGATTCGTGGCGATTGACATATACTTCTGACGCAGGCACAGTTTTGGCTTCCACTTGACCACTTGTTGTCCTCGATGCATGTTGTTTTTGTCGTAATTATATTATTGCACACATAAGTGAAGTCGTGACCACATGATGCAGAACACACGGTTCCCATTGGGAAGTGGTTGTTTTCTGGTCTTGTCGAACACGTCCAAGATAGTCTGCTGGTTTGAAACAGGGTTGATGTCTTACACGATCCGAATAAAGCCAAGTGAAGCGAAAGTTTTGTCGTTTGTCTTGATGTTATTGTTGTAGTAGTGGTTGTTGTTGTCGTCGTCGTCGTCGTAGTTGTAGTAGTTGTTTTCGTCGTAGTCGTCGAGGTAGTGTCAGGAGCTTTGGCTTTCGGCGACATGCAAGTTATGACACCGCCACCGGATCTCCATTGAGAATCGTTCCAATCAAAGTAATTAAAGTCAATGATTGTATGAACGCATGTTGCCGCCGATATAGCGTAGTGAATGACATTTAGAGAACCCTTTTGAGTTGAGAACAGCCAAAACCCGGACCGATAGAAGATGTACAGGTTTGTTTCTAAAAATATTTTCAGTCTGAAAATATTTTCTAATCTAACATCTTACCATCGGAGTAATAATAATCACGATTGTTATATTGTCCCTTTGCTTCGTAAATGTTTTCAGCATTGCCAAACTTGGCGACCACTCGCGAACAACAGCCATAATCACAGTTGGCTTCGTCCGAATTATCAGTACAATCGGCGGTGCCATCACAGAGCCTTTCTTTGAATATTTTTTCACTGTTTTTGCAAGTCCAGAGTGCATTTCCGCAGAAGGCCTGCAACTGTGTTAATAAACGGAAAATAAAAAGGTATCATACCTCACAGCCATAAAGTTCACATATCTGAGCAGTGTCCGTTGTAGTTGGCCGTATTCGTTGGGATCGAACGACTTGGCCAGTTTTCTTCCCATTTACAATCTTGGTCATAACTGGTCTGGTGTCATCAATAGCGAAATCATAGCCATCATAGTGCATCACTGAGTTGTACTCGTACGCGTGTCCAGTGTCGATCCACTCCTTCGATTGTAAGATCTCAAAATTATGTCGTTTGTTGTGATCAACATTATGCCAGTCAAGGTAGACGTGATTGTCGCGATCGGGACGATTCTGCTCGTGGTCAATACCTAACGCATGCATAAACTCATGCAAGGTCGTGCCCCGCCCGTAACAGCCATCTGAGAGTGAGATGCGCTGTCCTTCTTCTGGTGTTTGAATCGAGCCCAGATAGGACCAGCAGCCACCAGCATCACTGATCATTAGCCGTTTCTCGACACGCGGAAGAAGGGCGGAGTTAACCTCTTTGAATGCAATACAACCGTTCAACTCCTTATTGAACCAATCCAGACTGTCTATGATCGTTTGTCGATTGACTGGCTCGATTTTGTAGCTTTAAAACGGGCTTAACAGTCTAAGAATATCGCGAGCACTGGTATGAGCTGTCCGGCCCGTGACTTGGATCGAAGTAATAAGGAACGACAAACGCGCTCTTGTCATTGACCCAGGGATTAGCCAAAAAGATAAAGTTCTGGTTTAAACTGCCATACTCGCCACGTGCCCCATAATGTGTCCACTTTTGTCCCATTGAAATGTCTTCAGACAGGACAGCCCGGTCATCCACTGAAAACTCATCAGCCTCGATTATCCGAGTCGCCGGGATGATGTGGCCCTTCTCACGCAAAATCTACATAGACGGGATATTCGCTATTTAATCATTTCTAATCACGCGTTTTAAAATCATTGCCAAAAATGGCATTACATTATGTATAGCTTATATGTTCCCGTTTACTTTGCTGTTCTCTTTGTAAACACCACATCCTGTGCCGTCAATCGCAGCCGACTTTTTCGACTCAATCCCTTTGGTCTGGGACGTGCCCCGATCGGCCCGCGGCGTGCCATGAGTGCCCAGTGATCAGTGCTGCGATCGTCGTTGCTGGTCGTTGTGTGGCATTTGATCGTGGTGAATCGACGTCGCGGTAGCCACTTGCATCGATCTGGCTCGAGACAGTGACAGCGTATTGAATCAATTGACGGCGTTCCATTCGAACAGTTAATCTTGCACATTGTCCCATTGTTGATCAACCCATTGTCACAATTTTCAAACGTCAATGTTGAACTCTCTATGTTATACCACTCATAGGGCGAGCCACAGGCTGACGCCATTCCGAAAAGAGTGGCAAATTTCATTATTAATTGATCTGAACGTGAAAGTATATGTTCTCTTTCACTCTTCTCGCTGGTGTGATGACGGAGTGCAAAAGTGAGTACTCCCGTATAGCATTACAACCGATTAGATGAGGGGAACGACGATGGAACGAATAATCGGTTCAGGTGTACTTTGATTTCACGTTTTCTGCTGGTGCTGGTCGATCCAAACAACCGTAATGTTTCTGTTGTCACCGCCACTTTGACTCGTCTTATACCCGTTTGGTGGCATGGATATATGCCCGTGTCCCATTCCATGGCCCGAAACAGAAGTGACAAAAATCATGAATATTAAATCGTTTTTTTTTCGGTGCGTGAGAGAGTGAGAAAGAAACTCGCGCCGCGCTCGTTGTCGGGTGTAGAAAGCAATAACTCTTGCACTCAGACAAACGCTTTTTGCTGTGCCGTTGTACTCTATTAAAACCAACGAAAACCGGCCCGAGAAAGCAACCAACGGATGGGTCAGTTGACTTAGAGTGTGCGGATGCGCACCGTCTTGGTATTTACTTATTCTTAATTCAGAGAACTCGACTGAAAAGACATTTTATACGGCTGATGCTAGGTTCAATGTCCACACGACGACATATTCTATACTATTCGTGCCTACAAACGGCGAAAGCACAAAAAACGTTGTTTTCGTTCATTTTTTAGCAGAGAAAAAAATCAAGGGGACATTATTGTGCAGTTTTAACAAAAAGGCAATGGCAATAAAATTCAATGAATTTTTCAGTATCGTGTAGTAGTAGCCTGTAGTTTATGTCACACAAACACAGATGGTCCACTGTGGCGCAACGTGTGTGTATAGTTCCTTCTTTCTCCGATATATTTTGTCATTTTATGTATATCAGACAAATGTGAACGGGGCAAAATGAGTAGAACTTATTTGAAAGAGTTAAAATCGAAAAGTATGGACATCATCGAAAGTACGGGATTTTTCGAGCGTGGAATCAAAAACAGAGACATTTTCTACTGGAGTCAAGCTAAAAAACGATACATATTGGCATGGTCAACATGTGAGTGGTTTTCAGCTCTGACCGCGAACGTTATGGATTGTTTCAGGCGTTGGTTTTATGCTCACCTTTTCAATGCGATGCAATTTGGGTGTTGTCCTGACGGAGCTGACGAAGCTTGAAAATGTGACAGTGTTAGGCACGTGTTTTAACGATATGCGCAAAAGTTTGTTTTTACAATTTGAAATTGATTAAAACGCGATAAAAAGACAAAGTTGGCGAGGTAAAACTTAATGTCGACAATCAGACAACTGGCGATGATGAGATTATAGGATTGGTCGTGTTCGAGTAGTTTATAGTATTTAGTTTGTTATGCTTTAACCGACCCCTGAAATAGACCAGACGATTTACGACAGTAAAGTGGAGCGACTGCCGACAATATCATGGAGTGCAGAAGTGTCATGGGTTTTGTAATGGACATTAACGATATTATATATATTATATGAGCTTTGTAATTAACCCGAGTACAGAAGTCGGAGTGGTTCATTCATCGTTTTTCTGGGGCTACATCGTCACCCAAGTACCTTCTGGCTATTTAGCCAGCATTGTTCCCCCATATCAGTAAGTGGTTAATGGATCTCCAAATTCTCACTTTGTGTCGATTAAAAATGTGTTTCAAAATAGGAGATTAAGCTGTTGCACACATGTGAGGAGACACAGAGAGAAATAGAGCACACACACACATACACATCAGGCAGCCCATATATTTAGCCAATGGGTCACACTGTACTTATCTGCTTTTAATTTTTAAAAAATGATGCATAATTAATACGATTTAATTCGGTTCTATGTCATTTCGACCGGGGCGCCGGGAGGATCGAACCACATTCTACGACACCGGGATTATTGATCGTTGTTGTCAACTAACAATTCAGACTTTTCGCGGTCGCCGTCGGCTCATCCACATTCTTCAATCTATTCCTGCCCGTCGTCATCCGAAGCCAGAACTACTCGATGTTGCTGATATTGCGCATTCTACAGGGCTTGGCAGAAGGCATGCTCTATCCAACTTGTCATGGCATTTGGTCGAAATGGGCGCCGCCACTGGAACGCTCAAGGTTAGTTATTCGGAGTCTTTGGAGTCGTCCAGACATTAAACTTTAATTTGCCGTTTTTAGATTAGCAACAATAAGTTTTTGCGGTTCATATGCCGGCCCCGTCCTTGGCTATGCACTCGGTGGTTTCTTAGTCGAAAAATACGGTGCTTACAGTCTCCTATCCCCGTTTTATGTGTCCTGCACCTTGAACTTTATCTGGCTCTTCGTGTTTGTTTTATCGGCACATGATACGCCGTCGACACATCCGACAATATTGCAAGATGAACGTGATTACATTGAGCGATCAATTGGCGATACGGTAACACTTTTTATTTTCTTATCACTCGCATTAATGAATATTGAAGACAAAAAGCTATTCGAAAGAGTCCTTCTTCAATTGTCCGTGGAAGTCGTTTTTCTCGTCCATGCCCGTGTGGGCAATTATTGTGGCGAATTTCTGCCGCAGTTGGACGTTTTATATGTTAATTATCTCCCAATCCAAGGAATGGTTTGAGTTTTGGCCTCTCATTCACGTCAAATTAATGCCATTTCGACAAACCAAGTCAAGTTTTTGGAAGATATCTTGGGATTGGGACCATCTGAAGCTGGTATAATTGGGTCTATACCCCACTTAGTCATGGCCATTGTCGTACCATGTGGTGGTGTACTGGCCGATCGACTCCGAACGAAAAAGATTTTGTCGCCGACTAATGTTCGCAAAGTGATGAACTGCGGTGGATTTGGCACTGAGGCGTTTTTCTTACTTGTACTGAGCTATACAAAGACGCGAATCGAGAATGTTGGTGCGCTTATAATCGCCGTGGGCAGCTCGGGTTTAGCTATCTCAGGTCGGATTAGATTGAATCATATGTCACTTGACTGAACCGTTAATGTTTCAGGCTTCAACGTAAACCATCTTGACATTGCCCCACGGTACGCATCAATTTTGATGGGAATAACCAATTCATGCGGTACGCTGTCAGGCATTTTGGTGTCAATCGTCGGTGGGGCGATGACAAAAAACACGGTTCGTTAGTTGATGGCGTGGTTAAATCAGTCTAACTTTGTAACTCACAAACAGCGCTACGAAGATCTGGCCGATGCGCGCGAGGCATGGCGCGATGTATTTGTAATGGCGGCGTGTGTCCACATTTTTGGCGTCATTTTCTACGGCTTCTTTGCTTCTGGTGAGAAGCAAGTCTGGGCCGAGCCCCATGAGGACATGATCAAACTGTGCGAGCAGTATGATGATTTCGATGGGGAGGTCGCCGATACGAACAAAAATACGAACTATGGGACATTGGGCGGCAATGAGGCTGAGGTAATGTCGAAGTTGATTTTTTCAAATGGTCATTTATTTTTACAGTTCAAAATGGATGCAGTACAACCAGACGTCACATTTGACTAAGTTATGTTACACAACCAAACAAAGACTCCAAAAACCTAGACTTTAATGATTTCGTTATAAATGTGCAATATTAAATTATTTCATCTTCATCTGGATTTATGCCTTCCAAAAGATAAAGGCAAATAAGAGACCGGCGCCGAGGGTCTGGGCCAGATTGGTGGTCAAGCACAGCTTGAGGGGCAGGGCCGAGGGGTTCAGTTTGATACAATAGTAGGCGCCTTAAAATGCAAATTATTGATTTTGAAGAAAACAATGAGACCATTACCTGCCACCATTAATGATCGTAGGAACCATCCGAGGAATTGGCGTTTCATCGTACTAATATAATCGGGGTGATTAGCCAAATCGGCGATGACAGATCCAAGGCGGTTGACATGGGGAAAGGGTTCTTTTGGCACTGGTTTACCAAGGAATTTACAAATTGGCTCCCATCCCTCGCCAATGCGATAGACAAGCAACTTGTCTTTAAATATTGAATAAGTACAAACAGGGCTAAGTGTATCTTACCTTTAGGACATTTTGCCTTGACATACATGTTGTGTTGGTTGTATCGCGTCACACACACATCCATATTGACTTTTCGGAAGTTGTCGTCTTCAGGTCCGAGCACCAATGGTCTAGTAGGGTCAGTGTGAATTGAGAGGCTGTTTGTTCGTTTGAATAATCAATATACCTTACAAAATCCATATAAACGCGGAATGGCTTTGAACTGTGATTAAACACAAATCGGTAGAGTGGCCCGAAGCAACGGTGAAACCACATTTCAAGGAATTGCGCTCGCTCAACCTATATTTTAATGGATTAATAACCTTTATAATTCAACCATAATAGGCTCACCGCAACGTGCTTCTCAAGTGAGGCCCGCCATTTTTCCGGATCACGCTCGACCAGGATGACTTTGGCGTCGGGACACTCGTCCAGAAGGACCTCCCAGTATGCACAGGTGGGCGTGTCACAGACGGCGGTGTAGCCGAACTCGTTGTTTGGTGCGTACAACTTGCGGATGGCTTTGCGGCCTTCCTCGGCCGTACCGGTCCACACTTCGTTCCACTCGCGCCAATGACTTTTCATTTGTTACTTAGTTAAGTGAAAAACGTTCAACTGCTTACCTGTAGACATTCTCTTGCGAGTCGCACACATTGTAGCCCAAAACTTTCAACGCCTCATGAATGGTCTTTGTACCGGTTTTAGGATAACCAGCATTAATTACTTGAAGACCAGGATTCTTCGTCATATTAACGGATCGTTGCAAATCGTGAGACTCTCAACTTAGTATGTGGTCCACTGACCTTCGCGGGTTTTATATGCATTTCTATTCTGTGTCAATATTTGAAACTGTAAACACCGATGACGGCCGCATAAATTGTATAATTTATGGATTTTGAGCGAGTGTAATTGCATAAGCCCGCAAGGATTCAAGCGCAAGGACGAACAAAAGGACGTGGTAGCCTTGACACCACAAAGAATAGCTTATCCAAGGTCATTTTGAGACCAATTATGAAACAAAGTACTATTGCGCCTAAAAAGAGCAAATCTAATCGAGGAACTAGCACTGAAATATCTCACCGTCGTTGTTGGATTTAGATAATCCAATAATTGTCGAGGGAATTACGAGGGAATAATTCTTGATACACTTCACGCATGGTGAATAAATCAAATTCAAAGTAAATACGAATTTCACATGGTGCGAATTATAACGCCGTGTTAGCCGCGACGCGACACCATAAACAATTTATTTCACTGTCTATATTTTAAGTAAAATATTTGTCCTGTAATACAGATAACAAGGGAAATGAATGCGGCCAGGAGACTGAATCCAATTGTCTGTCCAGTTGAGTGACCAACGTAAACAATTGTCGTGTTGTACTTTACGCCGGTATTGACGTACAGAATGTTACAGTCAACTGAAATACATGAAGAACATTGAAAATATAAATTTGAATATAAACCTAATGAGTTGGGGATGGCATTAAAACGGTCACTTTTTCCTGTATAACCACTCATATCAATGACAAACTTTTCCAGATTGATTGTCTCATTAAGATTCGCCATGCACATTGATACTGTCGGCGAGTCAGGTGTGGAGAGCTTATCTCGAGGTAAAATGTAAAACTCGACAAAAATCAACTCTTCCAAGTGATTGCTGGTCATTATTGTCAAATCGGAAAGGCGGTAGTATTCCATTTTGGCTGTGGATACAATTTCCTCGGCCAAAGTAGCTTTGAACTCTTCCTCGAAGCGTTTTATATGTTGCTTCGACTCGTGCGTCGCCGTCAAATTGAATTGAGCATACTGCGAATCAGTGGCGCATTGATTCACGTTGAAAATGGCGTGTGATATTGGACCAGCCTCATACAAGTAGACATTTAATTCGATATGCACATTATTTGAACGCGTACTACGTATAAGTAACTGAGCTGGTACTCGAGTTTCACCATTTGGCCGCGAGTTCGGACCCTCATCGTCGTTTGTAAGGGATCAGATTTAATTGAATATAAGAAATCCCTATTAAGGATAAAAATCACTTAGAACATGTCAAATCCCTAGTCATACACGATCCAGTTTTTGTCAGTCCATTTCCAATTGAAAGTGGTTTCTTCGGGAGCCGAGAAAGGATAGGTCGAACGTCGGAAAATCCAGCTGTTTGTGTCGAATTGACGCTCGATCTTTTCTTTCTTCAGCATGCTGTAGTTTGTCTCGTTGCTGCCGAAAAACATGGATGGATTGGCAATGATTTCAAGCGCGGCATGGCTCTTGGCATCTTTGAACTGGGCTAGCCAGTTTTGCATTTGCATCAAATCACATTGCTTTGAAAACTGATCAATGACAAACAATTTATCCTCAGTTCGATCATGCACAAGTCGTAAAAGTGTTGACCCGTAAATTTTTTTCAACTGTTTTTCGCCATGCGTTGAAAACTCAAACACGGCCAACTGGGCAATGTCGTCGAACCATACGTTCAGATAAAACGCTGCATGAGACGCTTTCTTTTCGTTTTCATAATACGCAAGATCGAATATTTCGAGCGCAATGTGAAATTGATTTTTTGTCTTTGCATTGACGACACTGGGCATGGTTTGGACGACACTGGTTGCACAGGGCACCTCGTCCGGAATCGATATAAAATTAGCGTCATTGATTTCGTTTTGAAAGCCAAACAAATCAATTGTAACTTTGTGTGTTGCTGAGTAAGCAAGGTCAACTCGGATCGGGACGGACATGTTCCCGCCATGGTGTTCATAGCCATCCTCGGTAAAATAAACAAATGCACTGATTGTATGCGTCGACTCGCCAAGCTTGTAAGTGATCATGCATGTCCAAGACCAAGCCGGCATGTTTCGAATCTTGTTTGTTTTTGTCTCAATAACGCGTGAAATCATTTTTGACTCTTTGAGCAATTGCCCAAGTGATACAAAGACATGAGCTGGGCCCAAGTGCTCATCATTTTCTTTCCACACCAAGGTTATGTCGTTTATATCGTTATTGAAAACAGATAATTCTTGTGATTCGCAGCTGTAACGAAATTTCTCAATAAAGTGCACTTTATCATGTTCGAACAATGCTCGGATAGAATGGCCATTGAGTTTCCTCTCTATAACTCGGCTGTCGCCATCAAAGGACTCGCGAATGTAAGTCAAAGTACGCTCTTCGGTATCAGTAATCAAACCATAATACTCGTATCGACTGTCAAAAACATCAGTGGGCCAGGTTCGCGGCTGTCCAGAAAAAACAGACGCAAGTAGTAAAAAGTAAATCATAACTCATAAATAAACTCGACTCGTCCAATATTATTTGAATTTAACGTTAAAGTGTAAGCGCTACTGACGAAAGGGCTTCGTTGCAAGTTTGACAATAAAGCACAATATTTTAGAATAAAGTTTTATTTCAAAAAGCGACGACAATTAAGTCTTTTTAGACTTCTAGTCACAGTGCAAGCGGCTGTTGCTTTTGATTTTTTAATGCTTCCCAGTAGTCAGTAACGACAGGTACTTTTGGTGGAGCTTATTTTTTTGGACGTTTGCCGTCATGTAGCTGCGCTTTTCTTGGAATTGGAAGTCGTAAAAAGGAGTCTCCAAAACAATCGGGACCATTTGGGCCAGTGACATGCGAGCGCTGGGCGGCACTTGTACTGCGTTCATGCAGGTAAAAACGAAAGCAAATCTTAGAATGTTCATTTTTTTCGAATGAAATATGCAGAGTTTTGTTTCTGTTTTATAGACGCGGGTGAAGCTAATTGAATTAATTTTAAACGCATGTTGACTCGCATTGTGTATTACTGTCATTCATCAATTTTCACTGTACAAATCATTGAAATGTCGGCCAAGAATCAGCTTCCGAATCTCAGTGGTTCCGGCGCCAATCTCCATTAGTTTGGCATCGCGGAGGAAACGACCAGTAGGATAATCATTGACTAGTAATGGTGTTTGGTAATGGTAAGTAAAGGCTAAACTCACTGTATCCATTTCCACCGAGTATTTGAATGCCATCTAGTGCGACTTTGGTCGCCGCTTCAGAAACATAAAGTAAAAGAGCGGCACAGTCATGATTCGTCAAATCATCGCGTTCGGCGGCACGGGTCGTCGTGTAGGTGAAGGCACGACACGCGGCCAGGGTTGAGTACATTTCTGCCATTTTCCCTTGAATCAGCTGAAACTTGCCAATCGGGCGGCCGAACTGTTTTCGATCGTGTGCATAGGGGAATGCAGTGTCACACACGGCCTGCATTATGCCAATCGGACCGGGCGCGGCGGTGACACGTTCTGTCAAACAAATTTGGTAATATAATATCTGTCATTAGCCTCACTACCCATATTGAGACCACGCATTAGGACAAAAGCACCCATACCCTCGCCAATCAACACATTGTCAGCTGGAATGGCGACATTGTCAAAGTGAAGGTCCCCAGTATCGCTGCCTCTGTATCCCAGTTTACCCGGAATTGATTTTGCCGTGAAGCCCTCTAAAGTTAAACTGTTCGCAAACAAGTTCACAGTTTTACTTCACTGACCAGTGTTGGTGTCGAGAATAAACGCTGTCAAGCTGTTGCCACCATTTGATGTCGGGTCTGTTTTTGCATAAACGACAAGTGTATCACAAACTGGACCATTCGTTATCCAAAACTTGTTCCCATTCAGCACATAATGATCGCCTTTCTTCACCGCACTCAAACGCATACTCATCACATCGGAACCTGAGTTAGGCTCCGACATGGCCAACGCGCCGATCTTGTTTCCACTGACCATATCAGGCAGGAATCGCTCCTTCTGTTCAGTACTCCCATTTTGTTCAATCACATGCGTCGCCAGTTGTGTATGCGCACCAACAAACATAGACAGACCAGCATGAACACGGGCAAACTCTTCGCCAGCGATACACGCAGCAAAAACGCCCATGTTTGTCCCGCCATACTCTTCGGGCACTGTCAAGCCCAGTATGCCCATGTCCGCACATTTCTTGATGAACTGTCGATACTCGGGGTAGTGATCGTCGGCGTCGATTTGCTTCGCCAGTTTGGGTGGGATTTCTTTTTCGAAAAACCGACGAAATGTGTAGCGCAGCTCAATCTCCTCATCGTTTAGCCCGAAGAAATGATCGTCAATGGGGACGTGAGAAAGAGCCCGTTTAAATGGGATATTGGGTACGATTCGGCGTAACATTTTTATTTTCTCAAAAATCAATGTCCCAAAAAAGGTGACGGAGTCATAATGTAAACTTGCCATGTAAATAACGCGCATGTTTTTATGAATATTTGATCAAATTGAACGTCTTATACGTTTTTTAATAAGGCGTTAAAACCTGACGCTGAAAGGTGTCATTTAGTATACTAGGTAAGTTTATTGTTATGTCGCTAATTATTGCACACCATTAATGTTTTCATACAAGCAAGGACAGCATTTGATAAGTTGCCAAGAACGTGATGTAAACGAGTAGCACTCCTTTGGCCACCGCCATCGCAATATTTTTAATGAGCAGGGCCGTTGAATCCTACGGCTAAAGTAACTCGATTGACACTTGGTCACGTCTCACCTGTGTGAATTTGTTGCCGTACGTATACTTTGCATTAAATGCTAAATCGCCGGTCTTATTTTCGTGAGGGATGGTTAGATCGGCCGGTGTTGGCCTCCCCAAAAACTGGCACAGCGGTTTCCATCCGTCTTTGACATTCCAAATCAGGAGATTCTCCTCGGGGACAATTGATTTGACATTTTCGATATGATCTAGGTACTTCTTTCGCATGGTGTCTTCATATGAGTTGATCACATCGATGAACTCATTGATGAATAGCGGAGGATTGCGCAATTTGTCCGGGATGAGGAACCGATCCCATATATAATCGTTGATAGTGGTCGTAGCCGTAAAATGTGCGCCCATATAGCCCCGTTTAATTAACCGTAGCAATTGTCCAAAGAGACTGAATCCACAGATTGATCCGCGTGAGAATTCTTGAATATAGAACTTGCTCCAACTGTTCCACCATTGCTTATCGGAATCGCGCACAGTCAAGATGACTTTTGTATTCGGTGACGACGCCCGATACAAGTCCTCCCAGAGATAATTCCCTGGTATATCCTGGTTACAGTCAAATCCCAGCTTATCGTGCATTGCAACCACTTCTTCAGCCGAGATCCGACCCTGAAATCACTTTACTGTGTTATGTTCTGCTTTCCAAAGCATACTTCGATAAAGTCTAACCACGTCGGTGCGAGATGCTCGATCGTATCCATATAATCCGACACTGTATATCCCAAATGGCGGATCATGTTTGAGGCGGACTTGGTGAAGTTTGGATTGAATCAAGTGAAACAAGCGCAACCTAATGAAAATCAACATTCAAATCCCCTTGTTCCCTTTGTCGCCGTTTTGTTGAAACCAGCAAAAATTATTTTCATCGTTCTCTGTCCTTGTGTTGTCCAACTAAGTCGCTCCTTTTGATGCTTTCAACTTGAGTGGTCAATGCAAGGTGGTGTGGGTTACCAAGTTCGTTACCGAATTCGTAGAATAGAACACAATCAACTTCTAGAAAAGTCCTTTATATCTTGGCTGATCTCCAGTTCATTTCTAGAATTTCTCTCGTGGCCTGAAGAAATCAGTTTTCTAGCAACTGTACGTATCACGCCATATCATATTTATACAAATGTTCGTCACTGGAGAATTAGCCTCGAATATTTCCCAATAGATTGGGGCTCGCGATTCTCATTGACATGAGAGAAAAACTGTTAGTACAGCGGATAATACGGTTGAGATCACAGTGGCTTCACCTACCCTTACGTTAACAACTGCACCATTTTTACGTACTTCAATTCTTTTTCGGGGGTAATTCTCTTTTTGTGCGCTTTTCATGAGCGCTTCGGTTGATACTTAAAACGTACTTTTACAAACTGTAATTAGTTCTATGAGCAACCTAGTAACCAAGAATATTTTGTATGAAAGAAATACACGCTTTGTATCTAAAGGGTCATTGTATGTTTTATTATAAATTATTGTATCTTTTATTACAAGCCAATACACAGTAGCTCATCTGTAGTTCAGTATTTCCGTCGTAAACAATGCACCAGGGTGAATTTAAACAAAAGTCATAAAAATTTACAGAAAACTAAGTTGTAGGCCAAAGTCAATTTTTTAAATGAGTCGTATTGCGGTTTGACAAGCCACACTGTAGTAAATAAATGTTCTCAATGACAACATTCAAGTTGTATATGTTAAGCAAATTTCTCGGCATGTTCCATGTGAACATCAAAGTAGAACAAATCAAATTCATAAACCGGGCTTCAGCAAAAAATGTGTTGGAGAGGCTAAAACAACATTCTCAACAAACCACTGATCGCTTACTTCCGTGTCACTTCCAAGAAAAATAAAGACTTAAAGCGCCCCGTCGGGTGTCCTAGTACGTCATGCTGCGAACAAAAGCGTCACCTGCATCTGTGCGAATGTGTATGTGTCGATACGCATCTGATGGGTGGTGTGAACTCAAAAACCGAGCAATGTTTTACCATGTTTACGTTGTCATTTTTTTCAAATCTTTCACCCATAAAATGGTCCCGGGCATATGATGGGGTCGAGTGTGAGTGGCATAGTCTAAGTGTCGCGAGTAACGCCACTTTATTTAGTTGCATTGTAAATAGTATCGGAAATCGATGATACGATGAACTAGTTTACTTCCGGGTACAAGCAAATAAACTTCACAACTGTTCACTTCCGCCATATCACCAAAAATGTTATCGGCGCCATCAATCGAGGTTTATGGTGTTTGGTTGATTGGTGGGCATGTGGTTGTGGTGGTGAGCGGTTAAACAAGATTAGTATCACTTTGGGGGTATCGCGGTGATTGATCTGAAAAGAAAGAGCATATGTTACTTTTATTATTGGATCAAACGCCCATTATCATGGGTAAACAAACCGATCACTCAGCGTCAATCACTTGTGCACCTGTCAACTCCACCCGTCCGTTTGATCCCTTATTTGCAACACTTTTCTGAAAAAGGTCATCACCGTCGGTGATGTGATCGAGGGCGCCACCGTGTGTGGAGGATGGTTGATGGGTAAACGCAAAAAAAGAGTCGGGCCAACAGGCGGCTCACTTATTTACTATTGTACGCTCCAGGAACCTCAATTCCCTCATTTTGTCCTTTCTTTTCTCCTCTCTCACACCACAAACACAGAGAAACACTCAAACGAGATAAAGAAAAGAATATTCAAAAACGGCATAAAGAACAATAAAATTTGGCAGTTTACCAGTTTATAAAAAACGAGAGATATGTCACGAAGAGTTCATTTCGGCCCAGGTGCCACCACCACAATTAGAGAGTATCAAATCGAGAAAATACCCGGATTTGACAGTCCCAAAATGAAGAAACTTGACTCGCGCAAAAAGGTAATTGACTATACATGAGAAAAAGACGTGTGTAGTGTATTAAATTGAGTAGAAAACGTTACGAAATTCAAGTGAACACACTTACTAGCACCGGAACCGCGGTTTTATTCATTGTTTCACCGCTCTCTATTTAGAAGAACACGGTGACAATTCAATTTGAGCAAGGCGAACACGAAATCCAAAACTTATCATGCTTGACTACGGTTAACGACGTCATTTATGCAATGATTAAAACGGGTGGCGAATCGCTCCAATCGTTCCATCCCTCTCAATTGGTCATTGTCGAATCATGGCGGAAGCAGGAACGCCCATTACCCCCGCGAACGCGATTATTGAAGGTGTGGAAGTCATGGGGCGTTGAACAGGCCAATGTTAAATATTACTTGAAACAGGCGCAAAGGTACGCGTCCAAACGCATCCATTCGAAATTAATCCTGGATTTGTAGTATTCCCTTTCGACAGAGTAAGTCGTGGTCGCGCCACTCACTACGCCAACGCAGAACAAGCCGCAAAGTACAAAAGCCGGAGTCGACTGTCGAAATTCAAATTGACGGCCCGTGGAGTGTATCAAACGACAAGAGCACCAGCAGCAGTAGCAGCTCAACAAGTTTGTCTTTGAGTGACGACTCGACCACATCGTCGTCAGCGTCAAGTGAGGCCTCATCAAACTCATCATTTGGCATTGATCAAAGTGCAGGTAATTTATTCTGTTTGGCTATTCATTTATCTTGTTTGATTGACAATGAGATGGGTGGCTGTGTGTATAAACTCGCTATCCAGATGCCCACTCTTTTTGTTGTTGCATTTATTAACGACTTGAAAGACGTTCGAGTTTAAGGGGTTAATTCACTCCCGTGGGAAAGTGACTCGGCAGCCAAATTTCGGATGACATTTTTTGCTCATGTCAAAAATGTGCATTCATGCTTTATATTTCCATTACACTTACTTATCACACTGATGTGAGTGGGGGCTAGTGGAAATGGTTGACTGCGCTTTTCGACACATGTCTTACGATTTATACATTTTAGAACGGAATGCCATGCTGCATCAGTGTATGGAGCGCGAGAAATATTTGCATTCAATGCGTTTGAACGAGACCAAACTTAACAATCAACTTGCCGCCTTTGTCCCACCGCCAACGCCGCCACCACCGCGCCCGGAAGTGCAAGAACTATTGGATGAGATTGAGTGGACGAAAACACGAGTTTCCGCTCTTGAGGAGCAAATAAGCGCCGTCAACAACACGTACGCAAATTTGAAAGACAAATTCGATGAGTTGGAGCGATTGGAACCGATTGAAAGTGCCGAGAATATATTAATCATGTTCCGGGCATTTGAACAGATGGACAAATTGCGAATCAATATCGAGGCTCAATTGTACCTCAACCTCAGGTATTGATGAAACACTTAATTTTAAAGTCATTTCAATCACAGCATGAGGCCACAGCATTTGTCGCCATATAAATTGTGACGATTTAAACTTTATGATAATTCTGATAAAAAATGCACACAATTGCTTGTTGACTCACCATGCTATCGATAACCACTTCTAAGTGTTCTCGGCATGATATCCGGTTATTGATTTTGCTCTTCTTTAGTCTGACTGCCGAAATGCAACGATTTGAGACGCACATAAGTGATTTGGATCGATCAATTGAAGCACGTCGCGCCCTGGTCGAGTCACAATTCGAGTATTCTGACGATAACTACTGCAATTCGGAGAGTTTTGACTGTTCACTGAGCAATGTGAGCGACGTCGATCACAGCAGCGTCTGTCACACATGTCCCGACTGTCGAATGGGAACGCCGATTCACCTGAAAACGAAACAGCTGATTCTCGACGCCGACTTTGATGTGCTCGTCAAATCATGTTCAAAGACATCACTAACCGATTCGGCCATTTCATCAATGAGCTCATGTCTCACAAAGGACTCCCGCCTAGCGCCGAAAGAGACAAATCTATGAACCGTTTTATTTTTTCTTCACCACTCTCGCGTTTCACACTTCAAATAAATATTCTAGAACACACACAACTGTCTCATTTATTACGATTCGTAATTACGAGCTTAGTTTTTGATTCACAATGCGCCCATCGACATCCACCGTATTTCGTAACTATGAGCAAACGTTCAAGCAGGACACGAGCCAGCTGGAACAGGCTATTGCTAGGTTGAAGGCGGATAAGGCAGACAAGCTGGCAGCAAAGGAGAAGGCGGCGGCAGTGGTACGGGAAAAGGCGCACATACCCACATTCAAGACCATGCCGCCACAGCCAAAATGCAAAAAAGTGAGACGTCACCCGGGCAACTGCTCGTGGGACGGTGTTAATTGTACCACAACACAAAACAGCCTCAACAAGGACTGTGCCTTGTCAAGACGTACTACTTGTCCAGGTGAGGCGTCACTGCCAGCTGGCTTGTATTGAACATGTATGTTGAAAGGGATGAACAAAACACGCATGAACAGTGTTATGGACGGCTGGCGGAAACAAAACTCGCAGTTAGAAGATAATATAGATTAGAGTTCGAACTTGGCAAGCGAAAATTTAGCCCTTGACAGACTAAAGTCACTAAACTGCAAGTCCGTCAGTGTCTCGATCTCCGATAAAGATAAAGCCGTCAACGGTAAACATTCTACCAAACAGGAGCTTCGCGATAAATGTGAGGAAATATTTACGCTGCGAAGTCAAAACCAGAAACTCGAGCAAATTCTGCTCAAGTGCCAGAACCAGTTGAACCTGGTGAGTTTACGTTTTATGGAGCGTTACGCCCATAGTTTAGCTTATTAACACGCAACAAGCAGAAGACGAAAACCATCGACTGGCTGAAACACTTGGCCATCGTGTTGGGGATTTTAAACTTCAAGCGCGAGATTTGAGAATCCAGCTGGAGGACGTTAAAACTGAATGTTATGAAATCAAGTCTGAACGCAATCAGCTAATGATTGAGAATCACAACTTGCGAGAAGAGAACAGACGATTGGAAGAGAAGTTGAACAGCGTCGAACGTGAGTTTCTAAAACTAGTACTGTGTACTAATTTGCATATTGTAGAGAACACCAACAAAACTGACAGCGAGCTGAGGCGAATCCAAACTCTGCTGACAATCATGGACCTTGAGCCCGAGGACAATAACAACGAGCTGCATGAAGTACCATCTGTTTCAACTGCATTGAACCGTCTCAAGGAACATCACGAGGATAATTGTGAGATAATGACGAGTCAAATCCAATCGATGAAACGTCAAGCCCAGTCACGAGCCGACGAAATTGAGAGACTTAAAAGTACAATTCATGAAATGACGGCGCCTGGAAGATAAATAAATTAGTACTGAAAATGAAACCGTTGACTTTTGTGAGTTGAGACCTTGGGTCTCAAGGCTTGAAACATTGGCGAATAGTTCAACTGATTTGACAGATAAAATCGGTCCTTTTTTTGTCCCAGAGAAAGTGCGAAAATATCATCTGATTTCAATTGTCGCCCTTATTTTGCCCTTTATCGTGCTTCCGGATTCGATAATTCATCTTTCAGTGTCGTTATCGCCGCATTATTTTCGTGGAGCGATGTTGACGCATAATACGGCCGACATTTTGACCCGGGTCAAGCGGGCCCTCGTGGTTTTCGTGTCTAAGTGACCGTTACAAGTTCATCATGAAACGCATAATCACCTCGATTTCTTACGTTGGAATGTTTCAGGCAAAAACCTCCTGCTCGGCTACAGTCAAAAATCTACAAAATCTATGCACTTTTTCACAGGTGTAATACACCGTTTTTTATTCTATCACTCGTTCTTTCCGGTTTCTTTCTATTCGTTTTCGTCATCGGTTGTCTTCATTTCCGCAATTTCGATTTTCAGATCGATTATTTCGATCTTAAGCTTCGCGTTCTGAATTTTGAGCTGCGTATTCTTCTTCAGTAACTTTTTCTTTTCTTTTCATGCACCTGCGAGTATTGAAGTTTGTATAAATTAAGCTTTAAAGACTTCTACTTACGTTCGATTTGTCTTTCCATCTTCTTTAGATACTCCCGCGAGAATGAATCAGTATCCCAGACTGGATACAATGGTCCAATCAACGTTGGCGGTGAGAAATCGGCGTCAACCATGGTGTCGATCGTACTAACGAAATATTATCTAGTCAAAGTAGTATGCTAACCTCTTAGTAACAAATTCAAACTAAGCTGAGCTGCGTAAACTATTTTTATTTCGACTGACGTTCCAGAGAGTTTAAAACAAGCACATCTACTAATTTTATTACAAGCCAGTGAAGATGTCAAAATACATTTACAATATTTCTACTAAGTTGTAACAAACACAATTCGTGAGTTTTTTATATCGGCCGCTCCTGCTACAAAAGAAAACACAGTTTTTTGTCA
>SCLD01126795.1:0-25399 GCA_004367895.1 Oikopleura longicauda
GACGCGACGACTGAGTTGCCCTCGCCAAATGCGACGCCCCTGCGCGAGAGTGACGATGATGATGATGTTGACTTGCCGATTTTAATTAGGATTCGGATGATGAAATTCTTCAAAAATTCAAAATTTTCTAAGTCTAAGTTAAATTCATCCAAAAATAAGTGAATCAAAAATGGCGCGATCCGAGTCAAACGGGCCCATATCGGAGAGTTCGGCATCAATCAGCCCCGATCAATCGTCAGTCATTCATCAGCGTCAACCCGAAGTGACCAATCAACAGCTCGAGCGAGCTAGAGCCAAAGTCGAGCGTGAGCAGCAACGCAACAAAGATTTCACGGCGCGGCGAATGAGGGAGATATTTGACGTTGACTTGGCCGACTATGAGCAGCATCAGCCGGAGGAGGGCGTTTATTGCATTAATTTCGAGGCGCTCGAGGATCCGATTGATGAGAATGGCACGCCAATATTGCGATGTTTGAAGACGCACTTTGACAAGTGCATGCTCGATATTGAAAAGTATCGCAAAATGCATCTGTCCGCAGTGAACAAGTTCGCCGATGACAAGAAGGCCGAGTTGACGCGACGCTTCACCAGTATCAGCTCCGATTTGATGCACCCGAAAGGCGAATTCCATCACATCAACACCAACTACGAGCAAAGTGTCCTTGCCGATGAACTGGCCGAGGCTGAGGCGGCCAATTGTAGCGTTGAACAAGCAATGGTGATTTATACGAGTATACTGAAAAATTTGAAAGAGTCACGCGTCGACTCGGGCCAACGCTTTGACATTGCCGAGGACAAGATCGCACGGGGCACGTCGATCCAGGTGCACTATAATCACGAGACGTACAAAGGGATGAATGATGAGCAATTCAACCCGGCGCACTACATTCAACTGCGCAATGCACCGGGTCAGAAACGGGGTGCGCCAGCCGCCAGATACTGTCCGAGTGGGCACCAGTCGAAAATGATCAAGCTGGAGAAGGACGATTCGGTTGTCGTGATTGACTCTGATTCGGACTCGGGCGAAACAGTGGCGCCACCACCCAAATGCATCACCAAACCACGACGGCAACAACAACAGCAACTGTCGTCAAGCCCACCAACACTGGTGCCATCGCGCAATCCGTCCACGGGCGATGTGGCGCCAATGATGACGACGCCACCACTGACACGTACAATTCACGTCAATCCAAGTTTCAACAACCGCGTCACAGTGCCCGTCTCGAAACCGACACGTAGTACTGGTGGCTCAATACACTCGCGTCTGTCAATGCGCAGTCAGCAACCACAACAGCAACAACAAAGCAGCAGTTACCTGGGCTTTAGCGAGAAAAGTGACGACAGATGGCCGCATGATCAATTCAATCGTGGGACGAGGACCGCCTCCAGTAATCACAGCGGTGGCAACAACAGTTCCTCCTTCTCGAGCGGACCGAAGGTAGAGTCGCGACTGTGCTATAATCGTGGGAATAAATAAAACTTCAGTACAATGTCAACATGGCCAGTTTTGATTTGGAGGAGATTAAGGCAAGTTTTAGTTACTAAAAGTAGAAAATAAGAATTTAAAAAACGGGTAGATGGACGCAATGAGCGAAATTGACGAGTTAGTCGGCAATACACGCAAAGCGCGATACATGGGCATTCACTGGTCAAAGAAACATCGAAAAGATTTCGTCGTCTCGGACATTCTCGACAATCGGCTCATTCACTACAATATGGATCGGAAACGGGCGTCACTTGTCCGCGGCAATGATAATCTCAAGCAGCCGGGCGCATGTTGCTTCATTGAGCATCCGGACGACAAACGACTGTTGACATGTGCACTGGATCATCGTGGCATTGTCGTCTTTGATCCCGAATCAGATCAGCTCGTTTACGAGATTGCCCTTGATAATAGTGCCGTGCAAACGTTGACCGGCAAGGGTCAACTGCCACACATGTACCTGGGCCTGTGGCGGATCAAGTATCGGGGGCGCTACTTTTTGGTCACATTGAATCGACGCCGCGCCAAACTCGCCTACTTTGAACCATTCTCGTCGCGAACTTCGAGCAAGTCATCTCCTGATCACGAATTCACCATTCAGGGCGTCGATCAAGCCGATGCGAGGGAAGTTCGATTTGGATGCTATGATACGAACGCCGATCGTATCATGCTGACGACGGACCCATCGAATGGTCGTGGCAAGAAAATCATTGCTGTCAAGCCAGATGGTGAGTATAATTTAATGTTTATTTCACATGACGCGTTCATCGGAGTCCAGTTCCAGCAATTGTCTTACATCATTTCATAGGTCAACTGGACACAAGCTTCGCCCAGAGCGGCCTTATCACCGTGCCCAGTGATATTGCCCAACTGGCAGGCATCTGTCCCGTCATCCCAGGTCCAGAGCAGCTCAATGGTTATGTGGTGTTGGACAGCAAGGGCCGTCAAATCATTCACGTCAATATGCACGGCCATTTTCGCAAGGTACGCGTCGCAATGGAAAATGGCGCCGAACTTGGGCGACCTGTTCAAATCGCGTCCAATGGCAAATACTACGTTGCCTGTTTCCATCCTCTCTTCAAATGCCAGCCCATGGTAAACGCCAGTGTGAAAATATTCCAGCTTGAACATCGCTAAACACAATACTAACTGCTAAGACTACCGAAATATACTGACCACACATGTCAAAACTGACCTCATTTATTCCGAAATAAACGCCCAAATCTGAATGCAAAAAAGAGTCCTGTTTTATTGGCATACAAAGTAATAATAATGCAGTACACATTTTATAGAAAAGTTAATCTTCAGTGACGACAGGTTCATCAGGCGTATTTTCAGCATTTGGCTCGATATCAACAGTTTTCTCGGTACTACCTGCCTCGGGATCCACGTTCTTTTGTAGGGTTGTGTGATTGCTTTTAAAGATACAAATTTCAGACTTACAACCAATTTCCTTCTGGTCTTCATAAGGCTCTTCGGTTTTCTCCGTTATCGTTTCAAGCGTTTCATCCGCTCGACTTTCCGCTTCTTTTTGTCGTTTTTCTAGCTCTGCCTTTTTGAAACAAACACGATTGGATTTCAACTCCATATAATTCTCTTACCTGCTTCCTGAGTGCCTCGATCTTTGCCTGGGCAGCTTCTTCTTCCTCAATGGCGCGTTTTGCTTCCTCGTCCAAGATTTGTTGACGCTGCTCCGGCGTTGCCAAGACTAATTGCTCCTCTCGCGATACTCGTGCGCAAATGTCAATCAATTGTTGGTGTTGAGCGGGAGTCAACGGAGTGGCGGCAAAATCGAGCGTGTTGTCGTTTGTCATTGTATATTTGCCCGATGCCAGAATGAAACAACTTGACAGGTTATTATCACTGTCGATTGTGCTGCTTTTGATCAGGCGTGTAATAGTTTCATTTCTTAAAAAATATTCCTTATAAAATTGTTCCAGGCCAACAACTTACGTTTTAGGCGGCCGTAAAGCATCGATCACGGCGCCCACTTCAGAATGAGTGGGAAACGCACGCTGATTTATTTGTTCAACGAGCTTCTTAACCTTTTTAGGTTCATAAACAATATCATCCAACCGTCGATCACATCCAGGCGGCCCGTTGATTGCCGTCACCGCATCCCGAAGTTTTGCATTCGCAGTAGACACTGTAAATTCGATAAAATTTCCCAGATAGCTACATTGACGTTACCGATTGAGTACAGTTCATTTCCGATTCCATATCCAACGCCGAAAATGTCAAGATCGTGAATTTTCGACCCATTTTCTTCAATCAAGCCGCCCAATATACGTCGAACTTGATTCTCATGTGATAAACCATTGGCTAAAATTTTTGAAGGTTCAACTCCCTCATTTTCAAGCAACCGCGCCATAATTGACTTGAATTGGCCAGTTAGGATTATGTTATTGTGGATTGTTGCGTCTTTTATGAATTGCCTGTGTCGTACAAAGTCATCTTTTACTTTGTACAAACGTTCAAGCTCCGAAGACTTATCAGACACGTCAAACTGTCGACAGATACTTATTTTGAATATGTTCAAAAATCGAAGAAATTAAGTACCCTTTGCCTCTTGACAAACAATCACAACATTACTTGGTCGTTGACTGTTGATGGTCACTTTTGATAAAGTTTCATGTGCCAGGTCTTCCAACTCCATTTGAACGCCAATCAGACTGTCATGTTTGGCCGAGACTAAGTTCAGTTCAATACTTGTGTACACATCAGTTTTCAGCCAAGTTGGTGCCGAATTCAGCAGTTCTGGTAATAGCTAGAACTCATGGCTATTATGTGAAGAGTCGAATCATTACCACCTGATAACCGAGTTTGCTTTCGGGCTCGATTACTGTGACGACAAAAGGCTTTTTAGCTGCCTCGCGTTTCAGCGCATCATTGACTTCTTTAATTTTGGTCAGTTTCTGCTCCTCAATGATTTCGCTCAGTTTCTCATTTGACACATCGTACTCAATATCATAGTACATTTTGGCATATTCGCAGAACTCATTGTACCCGCCCACCAACAGACCCGGTCCACCGCGATCGACCAGTTGCCGCCAGATCATTGGGGACTGGCCCTGGTCACGAATTTTGGAGCGCTGTTGTTTCGTCAAGAGCCATGCATCCCACTCGGCTGGCGTGACAACTTCCGAGTTAATGGTAAAATCGACCAGGCTCTGTCGTAGCCGATCCGCAAGTAACAATGACTTTGACAAGTAGGGACAGTCAGACTTTCCCACGATCAGGAACTCGGCCATGATGATCCCTGTTTTCTCTATTTATTTTTCGTGTGATAGAAATAATTTGAGCGCATGTTGCTAAGTAACCACCGAGGGAGTGCTACTAGTAGATAAGAATAGTCTTCATCTGAAGCAGAATATGCTCTGGCCGGCATATTTATTCGTTTTTTACGTTCATGACATAACTTCTATCATTGAAATTGTTGGAAGAAATATATATTTTTATTTGGTAAAAAAGGGTGTTTTACATTATGCAGCTGTTAAATCGTCATTATAATAGAGATGAATGGCCGGGGTCCACTGTTCCGGATCCATGCTAAGCTCCTCGAGTTCAAGATCTTCGTCTTTGATGCCGTTTGCTTCTGAACAAGGATGACATTTAGAAATCGTTCGACATAGAACATAGACGAGTTGAAATCCTAATATATCTTACCTAGCGTTTTGTTCATATTGAGCTCATTACAGTGATACTTCCAAGTGTATGATTCGGCATGATCATTATATGCTTTGTATCGAGCAAGTATTTCGTTCATTTTTTCTTCGCGACAGACTTCAATCATATGTTGCTGTGATGTGAGTGTATTTATCAAACGCAGGCGTCGTGCCTTTGACGTCAATGTGCCAATCTTAAATTTGTAATTAAAACTTTATAAATTTGCCTCAGACTAATTTAAGTTTTTTTAAACTAGGTTAACCAATGTTTCCAAATTACCTCGTATTTTGAATCGCGCCACCACGGACGGCCAAAGTCAGTTGAATAGTCAGCACGGGGCTCGGATGGCGGCACGTGGAGGAAGCGTCCATGCGGACAGTAGTATTTTTTTATGCCCTTTCGTTTTGTCATTAGTTGATCGACTAAAATTCGAACTTACCTTTTCAGCGTCAAAGTGAGTTTTAATATCACCGGTGCGTGCATTGAACCAGTGCGAGATGTCCTGGCCGGCCACGGCCAAGATCGGCGCGATTAGATCATTCTCAAAGTTTGTCTTCACCAGCTCGGTCAAATCGTAGACTTTGCCGAGGAAGGAGACCCACAAATCACTGGGCGTATTGTGCAGGGCCACCTCGTTTGGCGTGTAGTAGCGCGAGCGCTGTGCCACCATTTCCTTTAATTTTTAGACGTTTTACTTCAACTTCAATCTGGATGCTCACTTTACCTGCGTGTTCAAGATATAACTGATTCCGATAAAAAACACAAATTTCTCTTGTGCTTTTCCCTTCTAGAATGTTTCCAAGCAACGATCGAACGCTAAAGGAAAACGAATAACTGTATGATGATTTGTGGTGAATCGTCTTACTAAAATTACTAGTATTTGATCGAACGGAGTTCACATTAGTGCAATACGTCTCACTTTGCTTTATATCTCGGTGATCTTTTTCTCCTCCTCCTCCACCAACCTTCAAACTAGTACTTTGACGAGAACTCAACCCCAAAAATAGCTGTTTGAGGTCGTGTAATTATTAATGGCTGGACAAATACTTAACAAGACCAAATCAAAGGTTACTATTCAATCTAAGAAGAGTTCCTTTTTAATAAAATCGTGACGCTGAAATTTCACACGTCCTCCTACACTTTGTCAGATTTGTTGGTAAAGTCAAGTGCTTCATAATAAAAGTGGATTACACTCGGATGATGATGGCACTTCTGGTCAGTTCCTTTTTTGGCAAACCTACCGTTCGGTTGGAATAAGGAAAACTCTAATCCGCATCGTCTGTGGTAGAGTGCCTAAGCGCACTTATTATCTATTTTATGCCACAACGTAGTACAGTATTATAGTGATGTATTAATATAAAAATAGTACAAGGAAGCTACTAAGTGGATCAAAGATACAGCGAAACTGTCGAAGAACCATATAAGACTCTGTCGCTGTTCCTCTAACTTCTAGTCCGATTGAGGAGTTGGTTCGATTTTAACAAGTCCATCCGTAAAGATGACATCGAAAATTAATTAATGCGGGCTTGAATGTCTCCGTTTCCATCGTCAATCATAACACGGCGGCGATCTGCCCATTTTCTTTCCCAACCAGACATAACACTGTCCGTATTCTCTATCTTACGCTTTAGATGGCGTTAATCATCAAGTTTATGCAGATTTTTGACGTTGGCCTTTCAGTGGTCAATCTCTTTCGATGCGAAGTATGGTATCCTGACAGTGATTTGCGGTTCGGGTATAGACATATTTCAAAAAAGACATCTCCGACTGAATCAGTAGTATCGCCGGTACCTAGGCAATAATTGATAGCTTGACGATGGACGAGAAACATCAAATGTGAGTACTACACACACACTGTCAACACATTTCACCGTTATCGCATCATTCAGCTGGGATACCATCCAAAGTAAGCGGTGTCGATCCGAACAACATCTGGCCTTTTTTATCTGGTGTTGATTTCAGTCTTACAAAGATCCATCTTCGGTAACAAAAACAGCGTCAGTCACCGGACGGACACGTATTTACTGGCCGTGTTTCTAAAAATGAAGTGAACAATGACTAAAACTGATCGATAAGTTCATTTGCGTCCGGCCGGTGTGTGCCTGTGTGCTACTATCGTTGTTGTGATGACGTACAACATGTCACCCGAGGTGGTCACTGCGTTCAGCTGGACGTGTTTCAGCTGTCACTTTTACGCGGAAATGAGCAAAGCTGAAATTCTTGGTGTTGCGCGCTTGGTTGCACTGAACTGGGTTGTCGCCGCCCTCTGCCCCGCTTGTAATGAATCTAATTGAGTTTGTTCTCTAACAAGACAAGACGGGATTCGTTCCAGCGGCTCTAGCGCGAATCACCTCTTCAATCTCTGGCCAAAAGGATCCTCCTCACTTGGATCCCATTTTTCGGCCGAATTGATAGACAACGGAAAACATTATGTCACTGCTACTGGGAGAGGCGAAATTCGCGGAACGTGTTGATTATCGACATTGTCGAAGTAGTGTAATGCGGCGCATTTAGAGATGGGATCAAGACGCGCATTTTTAGAGTCAATCCGTTTTTCGTCACTTGATTCGTGATTTGATACAATCATATCCGACTTGACATAATCATGTTAATCTCAGTGTGTCTAATTTGATTGAAAGTGTCGAAACAAACCATTCTAGTCACGGATTATCGGCCATGCGTTATTTTTGACTGGCGACGACCTGATGCAAGAATGCCGACAAATTCCGACGAATGATGGGGAAGGGTGCCGAGGAAATGAATCACATCCACAAACACTGATTTTAGACGCGGTACGGCGAGCATGTCAATCACTCTTTGTGATGTCGATGATTTTTGGTGCATTTTTTCGTTCAACGTCATCCCGTTTGATCGTATCAACCCGAGTTTGGCCATCTTCTTCTAAAATAGTGTCACTGTGGAATGTCGGTGTGTTTCAGCTCGATCTAAACCATGATTTATTATGGATCTAAAAGACAGAGAGCTAAAAGTGATCACGTACTCAACAATTTACTTTGCGGCAAAATAAACACAGACAAAAATCTGTTTTACGGTACAGATTCTGGGGCGTCCCAAAAAAAGAAAGAATGAAAACACGAAACGAACGGAAAGGATTATCCGGCACAAAGTCACCAACTTCTTTTTTTGTCAAATTGCATCCCACATTTCGCCAGACTTACTAGTCGGCGGCCGTGCTTCCGTCTATTATGTGAAATATGTTCGAATTCGATCAAGTCGCGTGATTGGAGTTTTGTTGGATAATGCACTAATTAAACGGACCAAAATCCTATTCATACAGTTTTTGTGTGTTCCAAGCCCCTCCATCATCGTCCAGGTGCACAGTTCGTCTTCCTTTCATTTTGCCTAGCGCTGCTGGTGGCCTGTTTCATCCCTTTTCGTGTGGAATCTCCACTCAACCATCGCTCCCTCCCTATGTTTAACACCACAGCACCACCACCACCAACCATAATGGTCCCGCGTCTCGTTCTCGACAAAAAAGTCCTCCTCCTCCATGAATGGGAAATCAGTTTTTGCCCCCGGGATAGCACCACCAAAGTGCCAGTGAAAAAAAGAAAAGAAACTAAAAACGAGTGATCGGTACCGAAAACAAAAAAAATATTCACATCAAAAAGTTACGTTCGCGATAATATTTTTATCGATATTAAAACAAAACTCGGAGAAGAAATCGGACTAAAGAGAAACGAAGACTATCTACCCAGCTGTTCAACAGAGAGATATGCAATTAAATTGGTAAGCACGCGCTAAAAAATGGTTTCGCAAAATAACAGAATAAGAATTAAATTAATTTTCGGAGTCTTGATCAATAAAGTTGAGTTGCACCCTTTAAAAATCGCGGCTCAGGTCTTATCCCGCTTAGGCGGAAACTGGCGGCTTTGCGAAATTATCAGTGAGTTCGGTCTCTAAATAATAGACATACACAACATACACAACACTTCCGAGTGGTTGTTTCCAGGACTTGGCGCTTTTTTCTTTTCTTCTTTAGTCACTCACAAAATTAGATTACATCTTATCGCATTTAACCCTAGGGACCTAGGCCCCGATGTTAGGAACCTGTGTGTGTAAACTATGTTTATCGCTCTTCTCTCGGGGCACCGCGCGTAAAATGGAATTTAAACCCCTCTCAAAGAGCTATGTCACCCCTGTGCTAGATTGCAGATCCAAAGTTTGTCGTAAAGAGACAAGGAAGTTTAGTTAAGCGCAGCTTGTCCACCACCTCGTACCCCTGGCTTGGTACGATAAGGACAAACACATTTTGTGTCTAATATATTCGACGCTTCTCAAATGGTGTGATAAGAGGCGCCATATTTAGTGTCTGTTTATAATCGAGTAAAACAAAGACTTGACGGCAACATCGCACGTGCCGCTCACTTGCTCGACACCAGCGAAACACACATCCGACCACTTATTACAGATCGCACAATTTTTGATTTATCGAGCGTGGCGCGTAACACCACTCTGCCCGTGTTTGCAGTGTCAAAGTACCATGACGGATTACGCCGCTAAATCGACGGCGGCTAAAACACCTTTCATCTATAAGTGTGGCTGAGGCATTTCGTTATCCTTATGTATGTGTGTAGACGAGTGAAAATGTACTTGGATGGTGACGGATATAGCCAAAATAATGATGCAAGTGTAAATTTGTGTTCTGTGTACCCTAAAGACGCCCTCTCTCTCGTCCCCAAGTAGGACCCTGCTACACTCAAGTTTGGAGAGAGTGGCTCTAAAGGGTATAAGACGGTACAGTCGAAGTAGTCGCGAAAGTGAATATGATAAGTATAAGTTTCGGCTCAACGAGATGATTGTAGCTTCGTGTTTCGACAAATATTATATTATTGCTCAATTGGGGCGGGGGATAAGACACTCCTCGAAATAATGCCATTAAATTGGATCGCGGTTACGCGTCCTAGTGGAGAGGGCTCTTTTTTGAAAAGAAAAAAGTTCTTTGTGCAATTGGCTAACAAATCGTCATGGGTGCACACTTTGTCCCTCGTCGCTGATTACGAAAATCCTAGAGTGAGCTCAAAAAGGTGGTGAGTCGAAAGTTGTGCTCTCTAAATAGGTGGAAGATTACAAGCGAAAAATGAGGGACCATTTTTGGAAGGGTGTTCTGTTCTTTTTTAGTCACATGTGCACCTCCACAGTGATTGAGCACAATAATACCAATGTCTAGTCGAGCGCATAAATTGCAGGTTAGACCATTGGCGACCACATTATTGAGGGCACTTTTCTGGAGTGACTTTGATTGATGTTCTAAACAAAGCATTCAACAAATGATGAATGTTGGCCATTGTCACGGCCATACGGCCCCATAATTATTGATTCAAGTGATTAATCACGCCTAAGCTGGTGGTGAATAGTATAATGAATCAACAACCGCATAAATCGCGGGAGTTTTTACGGTGCCTCTCGATTTAGTGGTGGTGGTGCCGCACTAGTGTACAACTAAAATTAGGTAAAGGTTGAGACTGACGATGATAAGGATCGGACGCCTCATCCCCACGCTAATCCATCGAAAAACCACTCAATGCACCCTTTGGATGGATAGACGGTCGATTATAGTATGAAATTATGGTTGATTCACCGGAGATGACAACGGATGCCTGTTTTTGGTAACAAATGAGTCCAATAGAGAGATTTGTCTCCCCTGGATGTTCCATTGGAGAGTCCATGTCATTGCCTCCCTTCTTAAATTAAATGGACGTTCTCGAATTTACGCAAAATTCGGAATCTTGTGGGACTTTGCGCGCCACACACGAAAAACGTGTGTTAAACAAACTGTCCGCACTATCACTACCTAGCTCCACCCCGTCTCTCTCGTCAATTGATTCTCCCCACCCTTGAATCGGAACACGAATTTTTGGCCCTAGTTGTATGCTGAAAATTACATCGTTCTTTTTCGCGTAATTCTGGGCTCCGATTCACGGCCAGTGGTAGTACTATCAGAAAATCGCATTTGTATAAATTATCGTTTGTAAAAACAAATTGAAGAATGGCTTAAGTGAATAGGAGTTCGGAAGGAGTAGTTATCTATAATGACACTTCAGACGCACTTTTGACGATGCCGTGTTATTCTTTCAATATTGTACATACAAACTACTGAACTGACGTATTCCGGGCGTCGCCAATGGGGGTACTCATTAATAAGTAATGGCCGTGTAAATTTTAACACTAAAATATATTATATCCGAGTCACTTGACGTCGACTGAGCGTCGCTCTGACCATAGACTTTCTAAGTAACTATTAGGCCGTGTGCCAATTTTGTTCGTTCACGACGCTAAAATCACATTTTCAGACGTTTATTCACCCTAGGCGACTCTGCCTGTAGTTCGAACTTTTCAGCTTTATTTTATTTTTTCGTCGCTCTATTTTGCGGATAATCAAAATTTATCCGCTTTTTCTGTACAATGTTTTTCACTGGCAGGATCATCGCATTGGCCCGTGTCCACCACATTTGGTATAGTTTGAATGATTTCTATTTTGTGCAAATTGCGCGCGTCTAATCGCCACTTGTTTCGCGTCCAGATCCGATTGTGTACCACGATGCTTGACACACATAGAACGATTCGCAAGGTGAAGGGGCTAGGTCCTGGGAAAGTGTTCGACAATTACACCTACTTTGCTAGTGGGTGGTACAATAAAGTACAGCACACCCGAATATACGTTCTAATACGCCAATAATCTCTGCCGTGCTTAGAGTGTATATGTTTGCTAAATCCGCGTGTAAGAACAGCATGACCTCAGCATGACTTTGCATTTGGCTGCTACTTCGATAACTTTTAATCCTTTTATCGGGACTTTAATTTATTGAGCGGTTTTCAAGAGAGCATGGCTCCAGCCGTGACTACGTTCCAAACATCATCTACTTATCGGGCATTCGTAAACAAGCACTTGAAAATGTTGTTTGATATGAATGATTTGTAATCGTCGTTTTCTAGTCCATCCATTTCAAAATCAAAATCATGATAAGCGTCGCACTTTCACACCGATACACTTGATAGGTGGAGAAATCAAAACTGTCTTGAGTGGCATCAAAAGAGCATCCACTCGTGTAGCAAATCGGCGACTCCAACCAAGTGATATAATCAGAGTTAGAGAGACTATCAAAACTCGAACTTATTATTAGCTGGCCCTGCGCGATTTTTGATCCAATGTTTTCATTCCTGTTGGCCCTGACTGGAATTAAAGATATGGGCCAAAAAGGTCTCAAGACGCGCTCGGCACCGCCGTATCATGCTCAAGATCAGTATTACGACACCACAAAGTTTATGTTTTTTGAGGAAACATTTTTCAAGAGTGAAAGTGTCCAAATAGTGGAACTCGACGACACCTGAGTGTCGATACTACTCTGTTTTGTTACGTTTTCCATCTTTCCATTATATCCTGACACCTATACATCATTTATGATGCGGTCAGTCTTTTGATGTGTGCAGCTCTGAACACTAAGCATTATTGATTACAATGGGCGATGTTATGTCTTAGTTTACCTCTTCTATTGGGTCGACTTGCTCGAGGATTTCCGCTTTTGCCCTGTCGCTGAATGAAGGGGCACCCCATTCATTCAACCAAAATTAGCACAATGGTTAAATAAACGTTGAATTGAGATAAAGCGTCGTTCGTGCTACCATTTATCGGATTCTAGCAAACATCGACACTAGTCAAAGAAATTGAGGTATCTAAGTTAGAAGAGAGAAATTACAAATTCTGCACTAATGCAAATTAGATTTTCCAAAAACGTATATTAGACGCTTATATTATACAAGTAAGTTTGTTGTGCCACAATACAGAAAAAATCATTAGCATATGGAATAGGGGTATTGGTGTGAAAGTGATGATGGTGCATACGTAGTCTGTCACACATCTACGTGACTGAGGCGGCGCTCGAGAGCCGGACCAGTTGTGACCAGTTGTGGTCGGTGGTAGCACACAGCCTGGAGGCAGACTGATGGCATGATTGGCATCATAATAAACTCATCAGTCCTGGCACCAGTCGATATGCCAAAAAATTGATGCTTTAGACATTTTGAGAGAACAGAAAAAATCTGATAGAGATCAAATCAGCGAAACGGGACCCGTGATTTTACAAATATCAGTGGTTTGGCGAACAAAAAAGGTAAACCTAAACCGCGCCAAAAGAACTCAAAAACCACACCAAGAATTCCGATCAAGCGATCTAGTGAGATAGACAGAGAAATAGAGCTGAAAAAAAATCATCGTGAGACGCTCGAACCGATTGCATTTTTTCGCGGTAAAATTGAATTCGATCTTTTTTGTAGTTATTTACTTTTGTTCACCGTTTTATGAGGTCCACTCGCGCTCCGTCTATATCGGGTGGTATTAGGCCTATAGAGATATATTGGAAATGAAACATGCTCAATATGTGTTTGCAATGGATTTTCTCCATGTTCCGTTTCTTCCCGATATGCGGTAGGCGAAGAGAGGCTAGAAGATGCGTATAAGTTCATTTTAAAAAGTTACTCAAGTGAGGGGCTCCTCCAAAAATAAGCTTTCGACCTTTCTAAAAAATAAGAAAAAAGTGGTGAGAAATCTCGACAAACAAACTAATTTTGTTAGATCACACACAGACTCACCACCACCGGGCCCCTGGGTGGTCGGGGTTTTAAAGGAGGTTTCAAAAACTAGAATTTTAGATAAGCTGCGTTTCTAATTAGAACATGGGCGCGTTCACAACATCAAAGCCCTTACATACTACTTACTCGACGCAAAAAAAGATTTTTTTCAAAAATCAATGGCCACAAAGTAACAGAGGGCAATGGCACATCTAAACGGATAAAAACTAGGCCCGATTAATAATGCCTTTTGATATGCGCTATAAAATGCGATCAGATCAAAAATTGGCCATATGGACCAGAGCTAGATTCATATTAGGCCTGTTTGTTACGCATTATGTCGTGTGCGGCAATGACCACCAATGAGTCTTGGCCTGTTGGTCACACCCTTCTTAGATGTGGAGTAAAATCGGTATTTTTCTAGATTTGATTCAATTGAGGTCGATAATGAAATAGATACACATAAGACTAAATGTTAAAGCTGTGTAACAAGCTGGCAGGAAAGCATGCTGACGGGGCCATGTGAGGCAAAAAACATTAAAAGTAGCATTTATGGTGTCGAATGATCGAAACGACATAATTGGCCCTGTTTTTCCATAGGCATATTATAATGACAACAACGTGAAATGTTAACCCTCTAACACGTTGTCCCAAATCCTGTCGCATCGCTGAGTTTCTGGCGCTCTGAAGTGGGTGACGTTATCGTTGTGTAAGGGACACCCTTCCCTTTGAGTACTGTTTACGATGAAACTAAATGTCTTATTCTAAACACCATCTGTATGTAAATGATTCAAAACACTTAGCGTCCCTCCCTTCCCGTCCCCGAAAACAAGAGCACCAAAAAATGAACAGTACTGATCAAAATTCAAATCATATGTACTGATGAGTGGGAACGGGCACCTGGCCAAGAAAAATAGGCACATGGAATAGCACTTGATCTACTGAAAAATTCAAGCCACATCAAATAATTTCTCGTGAATAATCAGGCTCACCAGACGTTCCCCCTGTTCTTTGCTCTCAAGAGAACAACGCCTGAACAATTGAAAATTTGTTTTTCTTAAGAATAGACACGCCACCCATTATCGATTCACTACTCAAGTCCTTTAGCTTAGAACGCGGCGGGTGATGTTTCCCTAATCGGAAACTACAGTTTAGGTCAAGCAGCGCAATTGTAAACACTCTAAAAGGTCCAAAAAGAGGTGATACGGCAGCGGGGCCAAAATAAACTGAGTTGAAGCAAAATAAATACACTTAGAAGTCGATCGCGAAGCGCGAGATGTCTGCTTGTTCTTCTCGGTGGGACAGAGTAATATCGTTTGACTTGACTTGAAGAATGGAGTTTATTATTTCACGTCGGCGTCACTGGGGCCAGAGAGTGTAGCGGTGTCTATGTTCTATGTTTTAACAGGCGGCACGGATAAGTCACATAAACTTATAACATTACACATCTGATATATCTTAGTCCCCAGAAAAAACGACGTCACTCGGCGTAATTACGTTATCATTGACGAGCAGGGCAGGGAGAGGGAAAGGGGACGGTAACCCCAGAAAAAGCTCATCATGAACATCGAGGAAATGACCCGATAATTCATATTTTCAGATTAACGAGCACCACCAAATCTGGAAAATGACAAAAGGACGAAATAAATGGTGGTGTGCATGGAGCATATTCATCTTGCTTCTCGGGAAGGGGTGCCAAGCCGCAGTACCCGTTATCACGTATAAAGTACCCGATGGCGTGACAGGTACTGGTGCTAAAGTGATTTACTCGTATTTTTCTGGACTTTGACTCAGACTGTTTAGTTCCAACAATAACGGTACATTGTTTTTAAACACATTCCTCTACTGCATTCTATACGTTGTCATGAGCATTGACAAGTTTCGAAACAAATAGGCCCCCATTATGAGTCTCTGGCACTTTTTCCATCCATAATATATCACTGAGCATCATTATAAGCCGACTCGTACATTGGCAATATTGGACAAGATGCCCAGTTCCAGGCGTCGTTTGACGAACGACAATTTCAAATTGTGAAAGGTGGCGAACTGCTAAAGATTGACTCGAAGTCTGGCGATTTGAGGACAAAGGGCACCATTGACCGGGAGCTGGTGTGCGACCGTGACGTTGACCGGTGTCTGTTCAATGCCGAGATTATCACCACACCGCAGAGCATGTTTAAACTGTTCAAAGTGGTGATTGAAGTCGAAGATTTGAACGACAACTCGCCCATCTTCCCCAAATCCATCATCGACGTCAACCTGTCCGAGGAGGCACAGTTGGGCCATTTACTGCGACTTGGTAAGAGATTATTTTTTCAATAATCATTTCTTGTTTTGTCTGCTGCATAAGACAGAGCGCAAGAGAGGCATATTAATTATACATACGTTATAATGCGAAATGATCTCTGTTGGCTGCCTGTTCAATAAACAACAACACATAGTCGAGTGCGACGAGATAGAATTTTAGAGCTCTTTTTATAGTACCGATTTCGCTTGTCGAATAAAGAGGTTCATTATCATGCAAAATGCGATGTTAACCCCATCGCCCTCACTCTCCCCGTTACCGCCTCAATGCTCGTTTCGTTGCGCTCTAATCAAATTTAGCGTCAGTTTATAAGCTAAATGAAAATTGATTGATAAAAATCTAAACACACATCGAAAAACGTTTTTTGATCAGGGCGTTGTCGACCGTGGTTATAATTTCGAATTAAAAACTTGTCACCTAGCTATATAAACATGTTTTAGACTCGGCAACGGATGCTGATACAGCTGAGTATGGCATCGTAAAATATTCAATTAGAGATGGCCAAGGTTATTTCTCTTTGGTCACTCAAGAACTGAGTGATGGCAGCTTGGTTCCTATGTTAAAGCTGGAACGGTAAGGTCCACGCGCAATCTACCCGTCTGCTCAATTCATTATCCCCTAGTTTGCTTGACCATGAACGTCAAAAACAGCATAAATTGACACTTGTGGCCCATGATGGAGGCGGTCTGAGTGGTTACACCACTGTCATTATAAATGTGCTCGACGTCAACGACCATGCGCCCATATTCACCGCCACCGAATATACAATTAGCATCTTGGAGACGGTGCGCCCCAACACGCATATTTTCCAGTTCAACGCCACCGATGATGACTCAGCCCAATTTGGCACCATCTACTATCGCTACGGGTCGCTCGTTTCTGCCAAGACGGCGGAACTTTTTGAACTTGATGAGAAAACAGGCGTTGTCACCATCAAAGGTAAGTGATACAGAAGTTTAGGGTTTATCGCTAACTGTAATGTTTAAGGTCGTCTTGATTACGAAACAAAGAAAACACACAACTTGTATGTGGAGGCACGTGATGTTGCTGATAGTATCGGCGGTCACTTGGCCTACACGACATTAACCATTCACGTTGTCGATGTCAACGATAACGAGCCCGTTATTGATGTCAACTTCATCGACAGCACACTGGATGAGCAAGTTATCAGCGAAAACATTGAAATTGGCGCGTTTGTCGCCTTTGTCTCGGTTACCGATCGCGATAACCAGAACGAACGGTTAGATACCAAGTTGATTGATGCCGCTGGTGGGTTTGAGTTGCACACGGTCGATGCCGATTCGAACAGATTCATTCTACGAACTGCCAGTGCACTCGATCGCGAACGTGTGAGCGCATACGATCTGACAATTGTCGCTACTGATTCGGGTCACCCGCCGAAACGGGCTGAGAAACGCATCACGTTGACAGTGGGTGATGAGAATGACAATGCACCATACTTTGGTCAGCCACGGTATCATGTGACGCTCAAAGAGGGCAATCGTATCAACTACCCCATCACCCGGTTGGAGGCGTCCGATTTGGACGTGGGAGTCAATGCCGAGCTCACATACCACTTGACCAAGTTAACCGCTGATGGGGAGACACTACAAGAGCCAAATGACTACTTCACTGTCAACTCAACAACGGGCCAAATAAAAGCAACGCGCTCATTCGATGCCGAAACCGATCACGCCGAGTATGTGGTTGAGTTAGAGGCGCGCGATGGCGGTGCACCATCGAAAACGGGACAATGTGAGCTCGTGATCACCATTGGTGACATCAATGACAATGCGCCACAATGGCAAGCCGAAACGTATGAGTTCATTGTCGAGGAAAACAACCCGTTGAACTACGCCCTTGGCCAAGTTCGCGCCATCGATGCCGATCGGACAAATGCCGTCACCTACTCGTTCGCCACGTCCCCCTCGCGCTTCTACATTGAGCCGAAAACGGGTGTAATTTTCGCCTCGGAGCAACTTGATTATGAGCGTGATCCGCATGTGTACGAGTATGTTGTCAATGCCGATGATGGTAATGGACGCGTGAGTGGCATCAACGTCAGAATTAGTCTAAGTAATTTGAATGACAATGCACCCGAAGTGACTTGGCCAAAAGCCCAATCAGATATCGTCCATTTGGATGCTAATAAATATCAATTGGGAAAATTCATTGCTCGTGTGGAGGCACGCGATAATGATCAGGATCAAGATTCGAGTCTCTCCTTCACCATTGACCGGGCTGATACGGATTTGATTGACATCAATTCGTTGACGGGTGAGATGACACTTCGACGGGAGATTCAACGCAACGATTTTGGCTCACATTTGATCATTTTGCGCGTGGAGGACAATGCCGTGCCACCCAAATCATCCGAGTCAAAAGTGAGTGGGGTGATCCAAGTAGTTCTAAAGTACAGCGAGTTTATGTCTTAAAATGTTCTGTGCCTTCCCGTTTTTGGCGACATTGACATCGTGTCAAACATTACCTACTTTTTGATAACAGAACACGATAAGACGCATATAACAATTGTGGCCATGTTTGGTTACACTAGTGATTTATGCAATGCTATTCCCACATTTTCAGATTAATGTTTACGTCACCGACAAGTCCACATTAGACGAAGCCGAGTTCGCCATGTTACTGGCCGAGTTTCAAAGTGCACAAGTGACAACTGCCGAAACAAGTTTGACGAACTTGGCCATTTTATTAATGGCTCTGTTCGCCCTGCTGTTGATTTTGATGGTTATAATTACAGCCTCCGTATTCCTCCGGTTAGAACATTGCCCCGTTTTCGAATGTTCAATTTTAATCGCCATTTTCAATAGACACCGGAGCCAGCGAAAAGAGGTCTACCGTTGTCACGATCGCACTTCGCGCTATGAACCACGCGGTTCACATCTTCGCAAATCGCCAATGGCTCATCGCAGCGCATCGGTGATTGCGTCGGACTCGCGAGATGAGATTGCATGGCCGATTGAGACGCTTGAAACGTGGAACAAGGAGGAGGAGACGGTTAATGCGGCATCCTATGGCGTCATTCACGAGAACAACTCAACCGTTGACTCGGGCCGGGACTCGGGCTCGGCCCGCTTTTCAACGTCGGAGAACTCGGGCTCAGAATATAAAGCGGTACGTTACAAAATTGAGTCAATAAGTTCCGGTGGTTCATTAGAAGATCTCTGCTCTCTGACCAAACCGCTCTTTTTAGGAAGCAAAGTCACGGCCAACGTTTTCGACATTTGTCGACGAGGACGACTCAGATCGTGAATCTGTCTTGATGTGCGACGAAACGATGGTGACGCCGTCAAAAAGCAACAACAAGCAACAAATCAAACATCAAACGCATTTGGTAACTTAGAGCACTCGTGTAATGACCAAAAAATTACCGCTACGCCCAAATTTTGTATATTTAACTGTTTATAATAATGATAACACCTAATGTCGCCTAATAGACATTTAATAATCACTATCTCTTTCTCACTTGAAACATATCAACTACTTTAAACCGGGCCGTACCAAGCACAGTGTGATTTTTTGTATGATTTTAGACTTTTTGGCTACTAAAAAGTCGTGTAATCCAGAATCCACTTTATCAATGTGTTTTCGCTTTTTCTTCAATCCACCAATTGAGGGTTCAGGGTTACGCTGACATTGTCATAACCAATAATGCACCCACCGCATCAGTTTGATTCACTGCTTAAAATGACGAAGATTCACTTTTACAAAATTGAAACTAAAATCATCTTGTGGCCCTTTTCCACTGTCGTGATCTGAACAGTTCCGACGATGGGCTCACAGTTGCATCTGTAATAACTGTACAAATATAAAGCTGTTTAAACGCGCAAGACCTACCTCAACGTCAAGTTCAAATAAATTAATTTGATTAAAAAAGTAACGTCGTACATTTTCAATTGCTTCCTGCTCTCAACATTTTGCGCCCAAAAGTTATCGCAGTCTGTTTGCCTTTTTATCGCAGTTTAAATACAAAGCAACTCTCCGCACGGTCGACCATTCATCCCAAACAAAATGTCTGGGTCCGTTTTAAAGTGCGACAACAAGAGAAGTGGCATCAGGCAGAGAACCACTGGCACCACCCGCTTGTGCCGCCAGTTCGTCATCGAGCTGCGGATTATGCGTCGATTGCTTGGATTGTGAGAGTGTTACTAAAACGTAAAAATGTCAATTATGTAATCGTATTAGAAAGCTAAGGCGGTTATGCTGTCGCCGCCGTCGCCACCAACAGCCAAATACGAATTTTATTCAAACGTACGAGCAACGACGTCTCCCCAAAAGGCTAAGTACATTGTCGGGCTCAGCTGGAGGGCCGATGAGGCGTAAATCCTCGTCAGACGCAAGTGACGGATCATCCAGCGGTGATGAGTCTGGCGATGATGATGGCGGTGCCGATGGCGAGGATGATGACGAGGTCGATGGGTGTGAACTCGAAGAGGAAATGGACAACAACTGAAATAAATCATTTTTATAGAGTATGATAAATTTTTATACTTATCGTGAATTGTTAATATGTGCGCAGGAAGTTGTCTAAAAACTGATCGAAGTCCTTACTAAGACGGAAAAACAAAATTGACCGAAATTTGACATGAAACTGGCTGGCCTGTGGTTAGCCCTGAGCTCTCAAGCATCTCTAATTGACAATGATTTGACGCAATAAGCTTAATACATCCAATTCGCACCTTGTTTCTGTTAATAGTTGTTGATAGCGACAACTGTCGTGCTGATTCAGAAATGATTCTGCATGGGCTGACCCTGATTGCGAACATGTTATACATAAAGTATACCGTTTACAACAACTGAACGGTGGAAAAAAGTATAAGGAAAAATGCCATTTATTCAAAAGAAACTTGTTGACTTTGACAGATATCTGGACGACATGTTGAGAAAAGAAGAAGAAGATTTATCCTGGTATGACCAAGTGACTTCTGTGTTCGACAAATTCTACACAGTTTTTGTGTTATTATTCACAGTATTTATCATCCTAAGCTTCCTCACATTACTGAAGCGACTGCTGTTTATATTTAACCAATGCAAACTCTTGTGTACAGAAAAATGCGTACCATGCTCGACTTGAAGATAAATAAATGTAAACACAATTTTGTTATACAATGAGCGATTTGCTTGTTTTTATTTTGGACACTAAAGTGAGGAAAGTGGAACATAAAATGAGGTTTTTAATTTCAGTAGACTAAAAAATATTTTCATTGGTGTGTTTATCAGTAAAAAGAGTAACAAGAGGTGAACTTGAAAACACAACGCACACACTGTCACTGTGTTGGCTTTAGAAACAAAGCGCCAGTCTGAGCGACGAGAAATTAAAATAGGCGCGTACAGTGGAAGTGGTTTCATGGCCCACACGTGTTCACATCGTGGGGACAGTTGGGCTGCAAATTAGTGGATGCCAAACAGCACGAAACATACTGGGCAAAGCACGGATACTCACCCGTGTTGTACACGAGCGGTCCGAAGGAAGCGATGAAAATGTTGACCATTGTGATGCCGATCAATTTCGGCATTGCACCGGCAGACAACTGGTTTATTATAATTAGAAAGTATAAGAGAAGACTCATTTACCGTGTCAGTAGTCAACAGACGACCAGTGCCAAAGGCAATCGCATTCGGCGGTGTGGCAACTGGCAACATGAAACTAAGCGAACAAGCAATTGTTGCCGGTAGTGTCAAGTACAGGGGATGGACACAGATTCGCAGCGCCAGTTTGTTCAACAGAGGCACGAAGAGCGCACATGAAGCCGAATTAGATGTTATTTCAGTGAATAGGGCCGCCATTGTCGAACACAAGAGGCAAATCGTCCACGGTTCCCATCCCGTCACTACACTCGCCAAGCCATCGGCAACCCAATCAGAGAAACCAGAAGCATCGGACGCATCGGCAATGGCATAACCACCGCCGATGAGAATTAACACACCCCATGACGAGCGTAGTTGGACCACTTGCCAGTTCAAAATCGGTATCGCGGGCTCATTCTTTTCTTGATTACAAGTTTAAAAGACGATAATGGCATTTGACAGTGACTTACTCATTGGCTCTTTTGGTAGGACGAACAGGAAAATGGCAACGAAGACAACGGACATGCCGTCGGTCATCCATTGTTCTTCTGGAAAGAGATACTTCCACCCTTTCAAATCTTCAGACGGATCGCGAAACACCCAAAGCATGACGACCATGACAAAGGAAATCAGGGCAATATACTCGCCTTGCTTCATGCGACCAAGTGCACGGAAGGCGTCATCGATAACGCGCTGTAAAATAATTAAATGCTAAATTCAGCGGAAACAAAGCAAACCTTGGCACCCTCATTCTTTTCAGTAAAACAGCCAAACCACTTTGCCGGATTGAAGCCAACGTAAAAGGCCTGCATCCAAACGTATGCCAAAAGTAGAATCAAGAAGGAAGGCAAAAGAGCAAACTGAGCCCAATTGGTGTAGGTTATGTCCATATATCCATCTACAAGTGCATATTAATTTCGTATGACATTCCCTTGACTTACCTGCTGCATCGTTAACCCACGTCTCATTGCCGTTGTTGTACTCGCGATACTGATCTTGATGAAATCCTTGAAGATACAAGTTCAAATCCGTTCCGGTCAAAGTTCCCGTGCCGCCAATGGAGCAGGCAAAGGGAACACATAGGAGTAAGCCAACATCAATTGGACTGCGTGCCGATTTCTTTGTCGACTTGACGGAAACGCCGGTCATTTTTCGTTGGCGCTATTTGATAGGATGGTACAATAATATATAACAAAATTCGTAAGCTGAAATTTTAAAACGATCCTCGAGCTCAATTTTCTCCTCCAGTGCGTCCATGTTGTGCTCGAATGATGTCTCCTGGTCAAGACGACTGTCCGTGGCCGGCTGTTTCACCTCACCGGCGGCCAGTTCGACTTGATCGTTGATGGCGATGAACGAATCATCGTCTGGGACGCTTTTCCGTGCTTTCTGTTCGCCTTAACATACTCAAATGAAGTAACAATTTTTACTGATGTCAAACCTCCGGGTCATCTTCCAGCTCAATGGAATCTAATTTGAGCTGGTCAGAACCATTAGTGCCAAATCACTGGCTTATAATTTTGGATGGATTACTATCAGCCGTGGCACCAACCTTCATGCAACTCCTCCAATACTGACAATGCAATGGGAATCATCAATGCCGCCGTACTCGTATTAGCAATGCACATTGACAAGAACCAAGTGACGACAATAAATCCAAACATAAGACAGCGTGGATTTGATCCAACAATTTTTAAGGCGCCCAACGCAATTCGCTAGAATATTTAGTTAATTTTTATGGCCATTAAACTAAACGAGACTCTGTCTCAGACACTGACCTTGTGTAGACCCGTCTCTTCAATTGCAATGGCGACCATAAACCCGCCAACGAGAAGTAAGTTCGTATTGCTCATGTACTTGGCGGCGACGGCACTTGAACTCATCAGGCCCAAGGACGGGAACAGAATATAGGGCAAGAGGGCGGTGACCGAAATGGGCAAGACCTCAAAAATCCAGAAGCATGCCATTGTGATCAAGCAGAAGGCGAACTCGGCGATACTCTTGTCCTTGTTGTTCGGGTCCGTGTTGTTCGGGTCCCAGGCGACGCCTGGCACGAGGAGGGGACATAGTAAAATGGGCAGGACAATGAAGATAATCCCCTGTCGATGGGCGGCCAGACACCGCAAGACGGCGCTGATCCTCTCAGCTGGTTTGGCCATGTTTCACTCTCTTTACACGAGTAGTAGTAATTCCGTTCTCTATATCTGAAATATATAATATAATCACTTCTCTGATCAAAGATTTACTCAATAAACTGGTTGTAGACTATGTCGTCACGTAGACTGTGAAAATTTGCAGATGTAGTACGAATCCTGTTCACACAACTTCTATTGACCGTTAAGAACATTTATCATACAGTTAACTTTTAAATAAGTTCACACATCAGTAAAAGAAGGTCAATAATGCATTCCACGCTAGAATAATTTTTCCACTGAGCAGGTCTAGAAATGATTCAACTTTAACTTTGGCCACGGTGAAATTTACCAACCGTTTTTAAAAGGCAAATGAACTTGGTTAACCTTATGCCGCGAGTTAAGCTGAACCTTAAGTTATGCGAGTTTATGGCTAGGCTAGTAAATGGCTGTCAAAAAATACCGACACGTTCCAAGTCGAACAAATGATCCAACCATTATAGCACACGCGAAGTCGATCTCTAATCAATCAATGTCAACAATAAAACCACAATGAATCGGTCAAATCAAATTCTGATTTCTCTAATGGCGAAACGTGCGCCTTTTTCTTGATTTTTTGGACAGGATATATTTCTCTCATTATTCGCGATGAATCCCTGTTTCAAGAGCCCCTTGACCCATATTTGAACTTTTGGATAGATGTTTATTTGGTAAGCTTAAATTCTTCTGAGTGAGAAAGGTGAGATCACCCCCTAATGTAGAATTTTCTTGTAATAGTGCCCCGAGGCCAATCACGGGAGTAAAACGACACACCCATAAAATGGGATGAGCACACCGTGTTATGGTTGGCTGAAAATTTCAACACATGCTCGATTGTAAACCATGGAAGATTCTCTGTGACTTTAAAATTAAACGTCTTTTTTGAACGATGAAGTGAGTTATTTTATTTGACGCTATTAAACTGTACTCAAAGGACATTAAAGAGGCTGTTAGAGCCACTTAGACGATCAAGTCAGACGAGGGGAATTTTCGAGTTCAATTCATATAATTACGTACATGTCCAACAAAAATACTCATTTCCGGATTTCTACCACAGCATGTACAGCATGTAAATCAACCATCGTCAACCGCTGTTCTCTTTCATCAAATTTTGCAACTCGCGAAAAACAGACATACAATTCTCATCTCTCGCTTCTTCTTGATTTACTTAAATATCATAACGCCGACTGATGATCTTTACATAAAATAAATCACGCTGACCAGATCATTACGTCAGGGAAACCTACCCTGCTGACCTGATGAGAAAGAAGATGTGAGATTTCTTTTTTTATTACTAGCTAAATCCGAAGCCGGTTACTATTGATATAGACACCGAATAACAGTATTAAATGTTTTATAAAGCCATCACGTTTTCGGCAAAGTCTGTGTGACGAGCAAACACTGATCGTCAACGACGAGGCACAAGAATGGCACACGAAATTCAGAGTAGCAAAACTGTGTTGACGAATTAATTAAACGTTTATGGTGCTATCAGTCGGAATATACTTCGAATGGATGAGGATGCTGTTTGTGGACACTACAGTACTAATTAAACTCTAACGACACAGCAGAAACAATTAAAACCCTATTGTTCTACAA
>SCLD01126906.1:0-25360 GCA_004367895.1 Oikopleura longicauda
GTAAATACTCGGCAGCTTGTCGACCATTCCCATAATTGGCTGTGTAGTATCATCCCCACTGTATACAGATCCCTCGTTTTCCGGCTTTGGAACCATTTTTGGGTCTTTCTTTCTCTGTCTGTTCCTTCCTGTCTTCACCTGTTTAATCTCTGGCTCTTTAATTTCAAGATGTTAATGTGACTATAATTTCAACTATTTTAAACTTCAACTGTATTCAAACGTAAACGATTTAATAATAGAGCGTTACAGTCCAGCTTGTTGTTTGATCAATTACAGTCGGGGGCCAAAAATCATGCAAACTCTAATAACTTAGTAACAATGTTCTATTAAATTCGAACCCATGCTGTTACGCGTGAAAGGATGGTGGTGGTGGAGACGGGGAACACCACCAACGGCCTCCCCAAAAACGCCAATGAAGAGGGCGCACCCACCACGCCAACTGTGCAAAGTTGACAAACCAACATGGACGAATTCGGTTGCTTATCGTCGACTGACTCATGAAGAGCAGCAATACAGTAAGATGTTCTTATCATCAGTATCAGATTGTACTGGGATGACAGTAATGCTACCACTATTGAACCATTTATAATACGTTTATCTTAGAAGGATAAATTTTTACGCACATAATGCCTTGGTACGCTAAAATCACTGTAGGCCACGTTAGAACTCGGAGCGTGTTAGTGTTTATGGTTCACCATTATATAATGCCAACGCATAGAAATCGACCCGCTTCACTGTAAAGTTTAGACCTGAACTCACTTTACTAAACTTTGACTTGGCGGCGATTATGCTAAGCCAGAGTTGCATCAGCAGAATTCCTCAAACATGCATATAACATGAACGTAATCAACACGTAACAAACGTACATGCAACGCATTGTGGCAATATTATTTAACGTGACAGTATACCAGATTTATGCAGAAGTCTCTTAGTTACGGAGGTGAACTCATTGCAACCTGTATAAACTTTGGTGCACACACGTTGCTATCACGACATGATTTCGATAGTTTTTGAAGGGCCTATGTCCATCTAGTCCATATTTTAGGCTGTTGTGTTCCAAAGGGAACACATATGCCAATTCATAAGCGGATTTCTAGGCACTTGAAATTCACTATCAACACGAAGCATTGGTTAGAGCATAGGTGATGAGGCCTCGACCTTCTAACCGAACAAAACAATATGCTTGGTCAGCATATAATGTTCACCAACACGGATATCCAAACGGCGTTCACAAAAGTGCAAATCTTGACAAGTTGGAACACGACTAGTTCCGTCGTCCGACGATACTGCCGTCTCTAAACAAATTTACCGGCCCGGCATACAAGGATGCGTGCAATTTGACGAATATAATCGGTAGCTAAAAAGACCAAGTTCGACGAGCGCCCGCTCTCTCGCCCGCATCTCGGGATTACGTGGCGCAGTGGTGCCGGAAGGGTAACCAAGCGACACTGGGCAGATAAGGCCAAATGTTCAATAAGTCGACTAGTCCGTGGCAAATTCTGTTAGACGTACCACTCTAGGCCATCGAGACTAGAATATGAAACAACTCTAAAGGAAATGGGACTAATCGTGAGTTATTTAATAGGTTCAGCATTTTAGCTGTTGTTACATAATCTATACTTTTTAATCTATATAATGATGGTACCGATAAACGCAATCTGCTGACACTGGGATGACCTGCGTTAAAATCACGATTCTCCAGTCTCTGGTCTAAAATCACGAATTCCATTCTCCAAGTGCTCTAAAAGTCAAGTAGCGCTGCGGTCAAAGAATGCAAATTTACAGACCCCTTTCTTTGCACACGGGCCGGATCGATAGTATTATGAAGACAAAATCAAATCAAACGTACAAAATCGTGCGACATAATTGTCGTTACTAATTGATTTCGACCCGTCTCGGTCACCGCCACTCTGCAGCCCCATTCTGCCAAGACGTGGAGTGGCCAAATTATGACAACGAATTATGCTGACGTTCAAAACGGTTCGAAAGGGCCCGTCAACGGCCAAATGAACTTATTCCCCTTCACAGTTTATTCGGCGTTTACAGTCTCGAGCAATGCGTCGTCCTCGTGTTTCTTGACAATTGACTTTTGTGTTCGTTTACTTTCGCGACGCGATGACGATTTACTCGAGCCGACCAAAGGCACCAGTTTCACCATTTCAGACGGCAGTTTCTTCGGATCGCCAACCAAATTGTCGGGAATCAGCTGCTTCATTTCGAGCTCGTATTGTGGTCTAGCGTGGGAGTTAAATAAAGTACCAAGAAGTAAAACGGTTTAAGTTCACCATGGTTAGGAACACTCACCTAATTCTTGTGATGTAGACAAACACAAAAACAATCAATATGACACAGTAAATGCACATGAGCACGATCATAATCCAGTCGAGGGGTCGGAAACACATCTTGCTGTAAAACGAAAAGGTCAAGTTTTACCCAACTTTGTCCACCGATAACACTTACCTGAATGTATTTTGATAAGCTTTGTATAGAGGCGTGCCATCCTCGTCAACTTCATTGGTGCCCAGTATCACACAATCGGGGCGGAACTTCTTCCACCAGAATGCCTGGAAAATGAACCTGAACGTAACTTTAGACCACGTGTTTTGTGTTTAGCACAAATTAGATCTCAATTATGGCACCAAGTCCAATGATCGTTCACTTGGTGTCAAGTTTTTTTTTTGATTGGACCAAACACGTCGATAGTGTAAATTGAAATATAACTGATTGAGCATGTTAGACGAGATGCTGGGAGTACTCTAAAATAAGTACACTTACCGATATGTCCGCAATGATGATAGCACCAACTCAAACAGCGGTATGATAGCCGAAAGGATATTCATTCTCAGACTTTGTTGCGATTGCTGCGTTCTGAATTCAACGTTAACACTTTTGGACTTGCACGTTGGCCAACTGACCGGAACCGCTTGATGAATGCAATGAAACAAAGCAATGCGACCAAATTGAGCGAGATGGAACTGACAGCTGCCATGTAACTCTGCGCATACTCGGCTTCGTACTCATATCCAGTTATGTACTTTTCGACACAAAAATACTCGATAAACAACTCGCCAAAATCTTCGAGTATGAAGGCAAATGCCACCACCACCATCTCCATGTGCGTTTCGAGCTGTGCCAATAATTTCGCATCTGAACGTTCCATTTAGGGTAACGTTTGAGATATTGCACCTCGCTAATGGTATTTTGGCTTGAAGGTCATTCATACATAATCAGGCCCCATCAAACCGTTGATTATCACAACTTTCCAGGCTCGGTACAAATGCGTAGTCGTCATGCACAGTGAACTCAGGATGACCGGAGATACCTTTCGTTTATAAACGGAACCCTGTTACGTCATTACAACAAGTACAATGCAACCGTTTTGTTCGTATTTGTATTGAAAACTTCGGACATCATTTACGACATCATTGTCGCATCAAGTCAAATAACACGGTGGGTTTAGAATGTTGATGGATCCCCGTCCGAGGATTTGTAACCCACATCTATTTTATGTTTTATAAGTAAACTTCTTATGTAAAATCGGCTTGTGACAAACGTTGTGTCAGTTCTTTTTATGATTTTTAACTTAATTAGTTACGTAAAAACAATACTACTAGGGTTAAGTAAGTCCCCGTGGCGTCGTTGACGCATTTCAATTGGTCCAACAGTTACACTGTACGTGAACTGATACCTTCTGTTTTACACCACATGTATATTTCACCAATAAAGAAATAATAAACTTGTGTTTATAAGCCAAACATAACGCGTGGTCGACCTCAGGTGGCCTGATTTAAACTTTTAGTGAGACCTCTTTGTGGAAGTACATATTACATAGGGTGCAAACTGAGGCCCCAGGTGGCGACCTGGTGGCCTGACTCAGGTCAAATTATAAAAGAAACTTTAATTTAGTTTTAACGTTATCAGTATTGGTTTCAAAATATCAACCAGTAAACTTGGCCAAGACTAGGTCAAACCATGTAATACAAACACAGACAGTTGTATTGCGTATATACTGTTATCTTTAACTACAAGGTTACTGAGCTCACCTTGTGTATACAGCTTCTGCGAGAACCGATACAGCATGCCACCACACAGAAATATGCGAAACGTACCCAAAATGTCGAAGAATCCCATAATTATGAAGATTCCGCTTCGCACTTCAATGTAAGGGCTTTCATCGAGAGGTTCATGCCAATTTTCAAATCAGGTCTAAACCAGAACAGTGTATAATCAGGATGCGATGTTGTCATAAGTGATCCAAATATCTCGGTTTAGTCTGACTTGAACCCCCTGATGCCTGATCATGCGTGTTTCATTCATCACAAACGACGAAATGTATGATATATCGAGAAAGAGATCCGACCAGGCGATAAGCAACGGGATCGAGTACGCAAAGTAAATGATTTTGCACTTTTTGATCACCGTCTTCCCCTCCAAAGACCAGAATCCGAAAGCGCTCTAAAGTAGGGGTTACATCTAATGGCTAACATAAAAATCATTAGCTGGGTTTTGTCCTAAGCCGCTTTTTCTTCTTCATAAACAGTCGCGCGGTCAACGTTTCCGAATAACAACTCGGTTGTTTTTGACCATGTTGACGAAAACTGTCGATGAAATGAAAAAAACTTAAACTGATTAAGCCCAACCAGCACATTAGTTACGGGTGTGTGAACAATTATCCATGCCAGATAAAAAAAAGTGACTGACAGGTACTTGATTGAGATATGTGGTATAACAAGCTAGTGGATTGACCAGTATTGGAACGCGGAATTATGCAATGTGTAGTGGCGTGCACTTTGTAGCGCCATTTACCTCATGCTCATAAATACAGTCGTCCTTGAACTCGCGTTCACCATTTTGATTCAGCACGGTCAACGTATTTCTGTTAACAATTGATTATTTGACGAAATAAAATGGGTCCAAAATGCGATTGAGAATCGCATAAAACACGAATTATAAACTATATTTACGTCATATAGAATTCATCGCAGATAACTTATCAACGTGAGTCGTTACATCTGTATTCATAGACATGACGTGTAATTTTATACAAATTGATAAATTAGTTGTTCGTTTGCTTGTTGTAGTGAATAAATATCGTAAACAATTATGTAGGATAATGTCGGTAACTGTGTCGAATCGACGGTATGTAAAACCAGACGCAAAAGCAATTATCCCGATTACGACGGATAGTTACAAAAATTTTAAGATAGAACCGCTAAGAATGTATCTCCACTTTTTTAAGTGCGCTTTCGTGTTCTATCAACTTCTCTTATACAGTGAATGACCTAAAATAATTTCGACATTAATTGCCGTTAATAATCAACAGTCCTGAATGTGATAAACGTCTTGTAAATCATTCGCGAGCAGAATACGGAAATAACGAGAAACAATAACCAGAGGAACGAAATCCACGGGCCTTTTTAGACGGGCTCGGTTCAAAATTTTAAACTAAAAAATCTCGAATTTAACAAGCACAAAATCCAAAAAACATGGATAAAACCGCGAGTATTTGAATGACTCGACGCTGCTTGGTTTACAAACGCACGGAACCTTAGAGTGAGTACCCGCGATGCCTAACCAGTCGTCTAAATGCTCGGTTTGACTGACGCACTTGAACGATCTTCCCGTTTCGGTTACGACTGACTGTACAATGTTGAAGTTCGTCAAGAATAGTAAGTAACCGTGTACCCATTGGTGCATTTTACGAGTCCATAATCAGGTTGTATTATTTCATAGTGCGTAAAATTATACGACTCGAATTTGCCCTTCATATTCTCTTTAAGCGCTATATCATTAATAAATGACCCGGCATGCGTACGTATATGATGAGTAAGTTACATTTATGCAGTGATTATGAATTGTTTGTCTTTCTATCTCTTATTTCTTCCCATATCGTGTAAATTCACCACACGAATACGCAACACAATCTAAAAGAACTTTTTTCCAAGCGACATTTGTAGGCGAAACGTAACATGCATCGCTGCACCTTCCTGTTGTTTATTGTTAGGTACATTCTTTTGAGGGGAAGCGTGTGTGCTTCTTAGCGACAACAGTTGAAGTGGTAAGCTGTGCCGACGCATGTCGTTGTCGGGCATACATTTGGCTTCGAACTTTGTTACTTCACAGCGGTAAGTCTGGCAGCCCAATCCAATCTCCTAACTCGAGACGTCGTCTTACTAAAGACCTAGTTTGAAACTGCATTGACTTGCATCCTGTATTGTGGCATTGTTGCAATCAAATCTCTTGCAACTTGCTTAATTTGATGTTCCTTTTAAACACTTACAGATTCGTTACGTTTCATGACGATTAAAGAAGCAGGTGCCTTCTTTGATAAGTGCAATATTTGTTGCTCTTGGGGGCGGCGCTCACACGTTCTTTCAAAAAGAATTCTAGCAATTCTAGAATCGAAAGAAAAAGTGTAAACTTGACCACTGTATAAATGACTCATGGTAATGACGTAGGGCAAGATTCGTACGCCCATCGCCCGTAGTATATGGTTGTCATCTCACAGAATTGCCAATATTTGGCGTTGATAACCAGAAAGTGCCCGGGGCAGAGTAAATAAAGCAAAGACGGGCCAACTGAGAGAAAAAAAACAATGTTGAAGCAAATAGTGTCTGCCGCTCGTGCCACCACTGTCCGATGTCACGGCATCCAGGCGAATGCAATTGGCACCGAGTTCGAGACAGCATTCGAAATGTCGGCGTCAAATATTCGCTATGGTCCGGGCGTCACCCGCGAAGTCGGCCAGGATTTCCGCAACCTAAAAGGTGATCGGCGTTTTTTAGCTTTTGAAAACAATTAAGCATGACCGACGATAACATTACTAAAAACCGCCACAACTTAGCTAAACGGGTCCTGTTGATGACGGACAAGAACCTGGCCAAGTTGCCGCCGGTCCAACAGGCGATGCAGAGTTTGGATGCGGCTGGCGTTAATTTCGAGTTATACGACGATGTCGTGATTGAACCAACTTCTGTCTCAATGCAACATGCAATTGACTTTGCGCGAAACAATCACTTTGATGCGTATTGCGCTGTTGGCGGTGGCTCCGTGATGGACACGGCAAAAGTGGCGAACCTGTTCAGGATCGGATTAAGCACTTAATTGAGGGCTCATTTCACCCGAAATTGCGTCGCCAATCCGTCAAACACAGCGTCTACAAGGATAAAGAGCTCCTTGACTTCGTCAACGCCCCAGTTGGCCGCGCATTGCCAATCCTAGAACCCTTGCGACCGTTAATCGCGTGCACGACAACGGCGGGAACAGGATCAGAAACGACGGGCGTGGCAATTTTTGATCATCTGGAGATGAACGCCAAAATCGGTATCGGCAACAGGACGGTGGATGAACTAAACTACGAGGGCCTCTTTTAGACAAAGACGTCTAAACACGAGCAAACTTCCCTAATGAGTCCCGTAATGACAATAAGATATACAGTACACTGATATGATAATGACTGTAGTTGATTAGGTCATACATGTCCCCAATCAGTGCGTGACCTCATGTAAATGGTAGTGCTTGTAATCTTTGTTAGTCCATCCAAAACGACCAGGGCGTTGAAACCAACCCTTGGTCTGATTGATCCGGCTCACTTACAATACGTGCCGAGTCAAGTGACGGCGTTCACCGGGTTTGACGTTTTGTGTCACGCATTGGAGAGTTACACCGCCATCCCCTTTGGCGATCGACCGGCCAGCGCTGGGCCACATGTCCGCCCTGCTTACCAGGGCTCAAATCCGATCTCGGACATTTGGTCGTTGCATGCATTGCGCATGTGCAAGGAGTACTTTTACCGCGCCGTCGCTAATCAGGAGGACATTGAGGCGCGTGGCGCGATGCACTTGGCCTCGGGAATCGCTGGCATTGGCTTTGGCAACGCTGGCGTTCATCTCTGTCATGGATGCTCGTACCCAATCTCGGGAATGATTCACGAGCGGTTAGTTTCCTCCTACTTTGTTGTTCCGACTCGAAAACATTATAATCTAATAATAGCGAGTAACATCTTAACACTGACGCAAGGGAAATAGGCTGAGCATACTATTGTACACTACTAGTATATACTAGTCTAACCTTTGACAAAGGCTCTTTTATTGAATCCAGAATCTCCTACAGAACTCTTGTACTAGGGTTTCTCGCGATTCAAGCAATGTTACCTGTTTCCATTTCCGACGACTAATCTAACTTCCCTACAGATAATGCGACTTAATATCCGACTTATGAATTTATATTAAATCAATGTTAAAGAATTTGACATGCCGGATCTCATGAGCTAATATGACACGTGAACATGACACAACTCACGTCCCAGGCTGAAATCAACTGGTTATTCTTCAGCGGCTACGTGCCCCAGTCATATGAATCGGCTGGCAAGGATCTCGTGCCGCACGGTCTTTCTGTGACCATCACCGCACCCGAAGTGTTTTCCTTCACCGCTCCTGCCTGTCCCGATCGTCATTTGAAAGGCGCCGAGGCACTGGATTGTGAATTCGTTTAAATGTAGAACATAGGGAGAAAAGGACTTTATCACTTGTCCGCCTTATGAAAGGCTAATTTATTCATGTGACTTTGGACCAATATACGCAGAGTAGTTTATGCGTGATTACAATTTCCCAATCCAAAATGGCAAGGCCCTTGGTGCCGATACGCGAAATGTGAAGCGTGATGATGCTGGCGCATTTCTTTCTGGTACGCATCAGTAGTCTATCACGTTCAAAATTTTAGCTACAATTTGATTCAGACGTGGTGAGAAAATACATGTACGATCTGGGCGTGCCAGACGGTCTCTCGGCAATGGGCTACACAAATGCCGATGTTGATCAGCTAGTCAAGGGTACACTGCCCCAGGAACGTGTGACGAAACTGTCACCGCGAAAGTTCACGCCGGACGATTTGGCGTCAATCTTTGAAAAGTCAATGACGAATTATTGAACGTGTATAAATCATGTACTGTATATGTTGAAACAATATATGCATAGACCGCTTATTACCATTGTGATAAATTATCAATATATATGTAATGCACGCTTTGATCGACCGAACAATCTGCTTGTGGTCATGTCGAGGAATTTTCTTACTTATCCAGTCTGCGGTTCATGTGTGAAAGTCACGTTCGTTGATGCAAAGTTATAGACCAGACTTTTTAAGTACATAAACTTGTTTATTTGTACCGCAGCAAAGGAGCGTTACAGTCAATTGAATCATAACATTACCAAAAAAACTTAACAAGAGAATGAAATTGACGGCTACTGCTCTAATGAGGTACGATAAGGCATCCATTGAACGTGTTCTAAAATAAAACAACAAAATATTTTCGTTGATATTGCATAACCAAAGGACTCTACAAGGCAGCAAGATAAACTGTCATTACTAGTTGTGCTGCGGCTGCTGGCCTTGACAGCCGTTTGGATTGCGCCAATGGTTCATTTGGCGACTATTGCCAACGTCAAGCATCGTTGCTGTGTAAGGAGCATTCCATTTCCATTGAAATGGACGACGATTTACAAAACAAGTCTCAATGTCACGTTTTTATTCAATGTTATTCACTGCCACTTTAGCTCCCACTCAGGCTCTCGCTTCGGGAGCATTGCCTATGTTGGTAGACGACGCAAGTGGAGTATTCAACCTGAACTCGAAACCCCAGTCCACGACGCAGGTTTTTGTTGTCGTCACGAGTTGATTCACCTATCTCAAAATCAATTCAGCTGGTCCCGAATGTCGCTTTAATCACATAATTCGCAATGGGAAACAGTTCATTGATATTGCTGAGGACAATTATGAGTTGTGCGGTATCTCACCTGCCGTCACGCAAGGTATTACCTACTTGGTGGTGAACCCTGCTGTATTTCCTCATTCACGATTAGAAAGTCACGATATTCAGACACAGTTCAATTTAGCGGGCTTGTTTGGCAGAATATTGACTCTGGAGTGCTCTCACAGCCACGTATTTTGTTTGACTTCATCTGCAACTACACCATCACGGGCCACACGAGTGGTCTCACTGAATCGCCCCTTGTCACTACAATCAGGGATGACACAACGCCAACGATCATTGGTTCCCATCACCAGTCCCTCCCGATCCGGCTGTACTACTCACGTTAGATTAAATTTATCAATAATTGGTTGAAAATTGACTTCGATAAAAATACAGCACCCGGGCTCGTGGCACGACGGGAAATATTTGGCGGTTTTCCACGATCGCCGTCGATGATTAGGTAAGTAGGTGATGCAAGTTCAATCTTGCCTGTTCAATTGCATTTATATACAAGGGTGTCACCGTCATCATGAATTTATTAGTATTATTTTATGCCCATGCCCTCAAGGGTGACAGTTGTTCACACCACTAAGGATCACACGTCGTTTGAGGGTTGTTCATGATGGGTGACACCGTTTGCCTCAAGTGAATGGGTCTTCGCCACTGTCGATCTGAGCGAGGCACACGTTGCTAAGTACTTTGATGTGACGCTGGACGATTGCTTTATCAAGTCATCTGGGGATGAGCTCAACATTCAAATAATCGACGCGGGACGGCCTGTGTTTAGCTTTGTTAAGGTAAGATCCCCTTTAAACACCACACACACACAACTAGAACCTCGAGGCGTCGCCGTAATTCATAATCTACTTTATCCAACCAGATTTGTACCGGCAGCAAATAAGTGCAAACTATGCAGTGTTGAACATAATGTCATTACAGTAGATTGTAAAACAAATGGACGTTTCTCATTGGATCAGTTAAAATGTTCAATTCGAACAAATTAACCGAACCAGCGTGTAGTAGTTATCGAGTAGATACCAAAAATTAGAAGGTTTCGGTTCATGGCCCGATAAATTCTTGTGACGCCGCAAATTTATCAAGCATTAGTGTTTGCTTGAACATAATATAATTCCACAAGTTTGTTTTTTTGTCAACTCAAACTTCGTGGAGTAGCCACAAAAATCTCGTTTTCCACGTTCGGATGTGACAGCCGCACAATTGACATGTGGTGATTATTTGCGTTCCTTCTGCAGGTGAAATTGAGTTATAAACGTTTTTGTTTTTAGATGCACGAACGCAGCCATAACGAACTGCACTTCTCGATGCGCGTGTTCAAGGTCAACCTGGTGTTCATTTTTTTCTCTTTTTAGAACTTGGGGTGGTGGTAGTTTTTTTGGTCCATTTTTGGAACCAGTGTTAACAAAGTTACGACAACAATATGACAATGCAGATGTTTATCTGATGTGTACACTCAACGCAAAATAAATCAAATGTCAATGCGGGATGAAGTGTTGCGCTTGTCCTCGTCGAGGAACTTTTGAATTGCAACTGAAATGACGGGCTTGGCACGCTGGGGAGATAGTAGGGTGTTTAGACGCCTTGTTAGTTTACGATCAAAATAGAAACCTTGTGGGCCAGCCGATACATCAGTGAGCCGGTGCGTTGCATCACGCGCAGTTCATGCTCTTCCTGAAGAATTTTATCGATAACCCTGAATGTTAGTGTGATGACATTCTCACCTTTTTCATCACAAAATAACCGTAAATACGCATGATCTGTCCGACAACGGGATCAAACATGTCTTTTTTATTCCGCTCGGCCAGTAGATCACACATTAATTTGATATGCGGCTGAATGAAAATCATTTCCTCCTTGACAATCTTCTCTTGTAACATCGTTCGCAGTTCATTGGCAATTGCGCTGTTGGTGATTTTTGTTGACTTGGAGAAAACAAAACGGACATTGTTTTCAATTTCTCATGCGCTTCTAATTGTCTGCTTACGCGTGTGCTCAGAAAAGTTCATTACGGAAAGAGTGAAATCAGCGTCACCGCTGTATATTCGTCAATTATGCAAAAATAATGATTTTTTGAAAAAATGTGGGTTTTACTGAGTCAACGTCACCGAGATTAATCAAAGTTCCACACGCGTACTTGTCGATATCAAGTAGATATGGCTAGTATCGTAAAGGGTGTATTCTTTTAGATATAACCTGGTCACGGTACGGCTCGTCATGATTATCCCAGTAACATAATTACTTAACCCCTTTGTCCGGTTGACCGCAAATTTACTTGTTCAACAAAAACGTTTCCTATCCTCGTCGTAAAGCGTACACATGCCCTTGTACTGCTTCCAAAGCAGCACCACCGAGAGGAGACGTCTATTGCCCCATGAAATCTGTTGGATGAACTTGTCCATCTCTTGCAACGTCGGCTCATTGACCAATTGCTTTAAAGTTGAATTGAATTAAACTGGAACATTTATTTGATCAATGTTACCTGTGGTGTCCACAGTCCAAGCGAGCCCAGCTCATCAATCACAGTGTCGAGCTCAATTTTGTAGTAATTGTGCAGCCGACCCAAATAGATGCAGGCGTAGCGAAAAAAATAGTGCAACGCCGCCATTGACTTGAGTAAGTCCTCCTTCCGTAATCCACCCTTAATTCATTATTATGCGAGCGTCAAGCCAGAAAATGAACGTGAGGTTTACACACGCCACACATATTTTACACGGTCAAGTGTACACTTACCGATGTGATAAAGTTGTCAAGTGGCTTTTCGGCACGATCGCCAAAATACATGGCTATTATGGGCTGGTGTTTAGTTTGGATTGCGTGCCCGTGTGTGTTGGATTATTCAACCAGTGACATAGGCGTGTGAGTGGTGTGGTGAAATTCATAACTATGCCTGGCTACAGTCAAGTTCAAATATCGCCGTGCACGTTGTATGCAGATCTACCCGATGGTTACAATCACAAACTCTCCTTGATATCCTCCATATTATCCTTGCCAAACAAAGTTTCCCAGTAAAGACCGTGCTGAAATCAGATAAATTAGTCGTTGAAGAGGTAGTTAAAATGGCACTAATTTCCATTTTATATAATTCATATATAATGTAGTTTACTATGATGAATTTTGTAATCAACCAATTTATATTCAGCATGTAGTAGTGTACTCCTAAGCCTATTAATTATTTCCTTTGGGTTTTTACCTTGTTAATATGATTGTTAAAATCGCGTGCAAAATGGAGCAAGCAAATCGTATTTGCACCGGGCACGGTTCGACCCTGAATATCGTCGAGCCGTTTCGATAGCTTTATAACCGAGTGTAAAGAACGCAAATGTAATTGCGTTTGACAGCGACATTAATTACACTTGCGCTGTGACCACCAAAGCGTCATTTCAAGTTCCGAATTGATGTTAACAGTTCACTGCAATAATAATTATTATCGTCAATCTACAATAAACTAGAATGTCACGGCCAGCGTCAACTTGCTTGGTAAACATAAATTAGGGGGCGTTGACTGGTTGAACTCAACTGTTTGAATACTAGCAAGTTCGCGAAATGGTAATTAGCCGCGTGAAATAATCCTTCATAATTAAGAAAGCAGGCACATTCTACACGCTTACAGCATTCTTTACACAATCTTTGACTCTTTGTATGCGTAGAGATCCTTTTGTATGTTTCGTATTTTGTCAAAGTTCTCGTTTCTGAAGAACGATTAGATGAGAAATAATGGAGCAATTGACCTATACATGATCCAAAACTCAAACTCCGGAAAGTCCCACGTTAATAAGTACGGTGCTTTGCTTTCGCCAGTCTTCTTCTTGTATATAATATCTTCGCCCAAACTGACGTCGTAAATGTATTCTATGTATATAATTTATATAATATAAAAGTCCGATTAAAATAATTCTGATTGATAAGAATTGTACATTTACCTGGTTTTAACAAGTTTTCAACAGTTGGATGGTACTTGCGGAAACGTTTTATCTTATCTACATATTGAATGAATCCCTTTTTGTAACTTGGCAATACGATATCATGATAATCGAATGCGCAATCTGATAAATCCGTTACGTCTTCGATGCGTATCTTGTACCCGATAAACTGAATTTAAGATGTTAATAATCTTTACTTATCTTGAACAGTACAGTCCGGCAACAAATCATATGTTATTTACGCCGAGAAACTTACCTGTTTCAAAATGGGCAACAACACATAACAGACTTCAACACTGACGGCCAAGAAAGTCACAGCATATATGCCTTTGATGTCGCTCATTTGCCGATCGAGAAAGATGCGTACAGCGGGGATAAAATAGACTGAAAAAATTCCAGAGTTAATTTTTAGAACTGGAAACACCGTGTTTCAAACACGTCCCACTTTTGATCTTTGTTCATTGTGGTCACGTGTGTCACTTCTTATCGTGATCGTAAATTAAGTTTGATATGGTCAAAACCCGGGTTATTTTTTGGTTGGATAAGGATCTCGTCACAAAAACAGCTAATTAGAGCTAGAACTTGGATGAGTTCTATTTTGATGTTAAACACCATAAACTGTATCACTGCATAATAAAGAAACCAATCAAGTACATAGGCACGTACGGCCTGGTTCCCATGGGCCCTATTTCTCGTTAGACCTGGCTTTACGGTTGGGATTACATATTTTGTGGACATCATCACATTTTTCGGGTTTGCACATATGCCGCTCTTTGTACTTTTGGACAGTGGTATTTAACTGAAATGTGTTTTCGCATAAGAGGTCAGGGCTAACCACTTACTAGCATTTTCACATGTTACTTTTAACTAATTAGCGACTCCAAATAAAATTTACGCTACAGATCGCACAAGTTCGTTGTAATTAAAGTTGCGGAATACTTCTACTACGTGTAACAATGTTGAGTAAACCATTAAACAGTAACTTGATCGACCTTGAAGATGCCTTTGATTCGTAACATTATCGGAAGATAACGATTACATAGTGAACCGCCATTTACATTTTTTGTTACTACAAAGGACATGTTGTAGCCATATTTGAACTGGATGATGTAATGTCAACCGAATTATTGTTATGACAATACCGATAAGCGCTGGTCATGGTCATCGTCAACACGTTCTGACGTCCACTTACCAAGCGAGTCTTTCGTATATCGATCGAATAGCGCCGTTGCAGCTGCTCTGATATCATTGACATGCTCCTCCTTATCATACGTCTTCCAGTGTTCATCACGACACTGGCACACATCGTAGCGAAATATAAGCTCGTCCAACAGGAAGTTGAAATACTCAATCATGTCCACTTGGCGATAGTAAATAAAATTGCGCAGGTCAATCATCAACCGTTCATCGCGAACTATGCGCTCGATAATGCGCGAGATTTCAATGTTTTGTCGCTCCTTTTGGACTTTGTACGATTCCTCGTACTTTTTATACTCCAATCGATAAATCAACTCGCCGAAGTTGAGTGGTGGATCACGTTGTGACGCTTGGAACTTCATTTGAGCCATTGCAAGCAAATCGAAATCCTTTTCCGATTTCTGCTCCCGCGTCATGTACGTGTTGTAAATGGTTGCGGATTGAACTTTGGCGTCAAACACCTCCGAATCCATGGCCCAAACGTCGCGCCAAATTTGAAGCTGCGATGGTGATTCGGTGGTGATTGTACTGAAGAATTATCCGTCCCGTTTATCTTGTTACGATAATTTATCACCTACCAAATCGAGTATGAGTGAGAATCGCGTCTTCGTTTATCAATGCGCTCTGAGTACATGGTACGCTATGGATAAATATGTAGATGGTATGGGAATAGGGTTTTTAATTCGATTAAATTCCGATTTAAATACAATTAACGCAATTGTCAACGCATGAGCTCGCAATAGCGTCGTAATCGCACGCACCAGAACATTCGATTTATCTTACCATTTTCTTCATTGTATTCACCACCTCTTTCAACTTCATCGAGTTGCCCTTGTCGGCCATGGTGAGGGCGTGTGAGAGGCCGTGACGGCTTTGCCATGGTGAGTGGGATTTAATATTTGCCAACCATTTACGTGCTTTCTTCGCCTTTTGACGCGCTACCGGCCCGGCTGTGGTTGGCGGCGTCAATTGCTTCTTGCACAACATTGTTGACGCATTGTAGACAATTTTTGCCATAGTCCACATCAGATGGATGAGATTCTTCTGGGGTGAGCATGTATTCCGCACGCCATGCAGTGTAATGAGGACAACAAGAAGAAAGAGAGTCTTTCCTTCAATGAGCTTATCCAGAACTAGCATTATCAAAGTAACAATGGAGGCGACTTGAATCGGTGATGCGAGAAACATTCGAATGGCGACATGAAAGTAGTACGTTCCATCTGTGATCTGTTTTAGTTTAGACAAAAACAACTGGAGCATCTCTCTGTGAATTGAACTGTGGGAAGCAAGAGAGCTGAGAGTAAAATCGAGGTACTGAATGAATGATGCACTGTGAAGAGCGCTGATTATTGATCGCTACTGAGAGCCGGGCTGAGAACCGGATTTATATGTTTTTTTGTTAAAGCGATCAAGTGGCTACTAGTATCAGTAGTAAATTAGATTTAAATTGAAAAAAAGAGAAATGAAACTGCTAATCGGGGCAATTTTATGCTCATGCGCCCAAGGATCGAAGATGAAAACATCAATTTACGAAATAGGATCGATAAATATAATTACTTCATCCCAAAAAACTAGACATTGCAATGGTCATTCATGAGCCGCTAATATCGCGCGACTCTGAACTAGTCATCACATGCTACTCCGAATTCAACCGTGCAGACGTTGGCGAGTCGCCCGGGCCCTTTGGCCTACAGGGCAATGCCGATGCCAATGCATTCGTTGGCTTGGGCTCGACGTTGGAAGCGGAGTACATTCAACGTTACAATCCCAATTTTTTCGGCAATGGCGTACAAATAATGATGGATCGTGGATCATGGGTAGGCAGAATGGATATATTTTAATTTGTATACGGATGAAATGAATTATAGCATCATAAGTAGAACTTGTTTTCAACTTTAGTGACTAGGGGCGAAACTAGACATTCACGTGCCTATTGTGATAAATAAGTGCCTGAATGCTCAGCTAACCATGCGAAGTTTTTAATTACCATTCAGCCTGTTATAGCGTATTGGTGCGTTCAAATGCTCGAATCCATTGATACAGCCCGGTGGCATAAGCACTGTGATGGGCGTCGTCATGTCCGACATATCACCGATCAAACCACTTGATGTCTCACCACGTCTGACAATTGGTGAGCGTGTGAATATAACGCTTGAGCTGGATCAACGAAACCAACCGGGCGACTTGGCTGATATTGTGTGGAAACAAACGGTTGTGTGTGATGAAACAAATCCTTTTGACAATTTATGCAACATTCCAGGTGATGTTCAAGTTTAACACTTTTTGTTTTCTACCATGTGAGTGTATTTTCTAAACCTTATCGAAATGGCGACACCGTCCATTAAACAAAGCCATTAAAACAAAATTGGTAAGGCGTAAAGCTTTCAAACACGTTTAGTATACATGAAAAAATACTAACTCAATAATGCTCATACGTATAGATAGGAACGCCGATAGAATATACGCTTACCTAATTATAAAGATGGTCTTATCAGGAACAGTATCGGGCAAAAGAGTTCCTAAATGCACCAGGACCACTTAAAGCTCCATCCGTCAGCTTAAAGCGCATATCAGTTGCTTGCTTAAAACTGATTGCGTACAATTAACTAAATGGATTCATATTTTAGGCCCAGCTAGGGAAACTTCTATCACCAATCGGCTGGATGGTGTGACTGGGAATGCCCGACTAACAAAGGAGTTTAACGCCGAGGAATCCCTCTCCGAATCGCCAATCATCACCTACTTTGATCCAGCCGGCCCCCAGCCAAGCAGTAACGCGCAACTCTGGGGCCAGTCAATGATGCTCCCCGTCGTTCGTCTCTGCCCCGACGGCCAGTGGGGCATAACGCGTCAAGGGGAGGAGGGCGAGACGCCCGGGGATATTGACCCAGAACTATCGTGCCTCAACGAATGCCCAAAATGTTACAACGGAGGCGTGTGTAGTGAGTACACTGGCTTGTGTATCTGCGCTCCTGGCTTTAACGGTGATCAATGCGAGAGATGGTGCCAGACACGGGGATCGTGGGGCACCGAATGCGACAAACGGTGCGACTATGACAATCCCTTCGACTTCCGAGCCTGTCAAAAGCTTTTTTGTCTGCCCCATCCGTTTGGCTGTGCGTGCGGGCCCGGATGGTGGGGTTTGAACTGTGGGCGCGGGTGTCAAAATCAAAAGTATGGCGCCAGTTGCCGAATGGATTGCCATTGCTCGTCAGGCAACTGTGACTCGACCACGGGCGAGTGTCGGGGAACGGGTGATGATGGGACGACTTGTTCGACGGGTTGGGAGGGGCCAAACTGTCAAATTGAATGTGAAGACGGAAAATGGGGTCCGGACTGCAGTTTTGACTGTGGCAACTGCTTTAATCAGGCATTGTCATTTGAAGAGTGTTTGTAGAGCTTATGTAAAAAAGGGTGATATAACAATGTCAATGTATTATTGAGGCTCAATAATTGAGCATTAATTTACATATCTATGCAGTCTAAATTAAAACTTTTAATCGGGGTTATTATAAGCCCGCATACTTTATCGCCCATTTGTAAAATGGTCAGTGAGTGTTGCTGACGCAGCATGAGCTATCAGATGTAAAAAATATAAGGTCACTGATAGTTCTTCTTAGACATCTGAACTGGTATACCCTTTATCGAAGGCACAAAACGTTTGCGATAAAGGGTATATCTATTTATGCATCTATTATCCGATTCATATGATAAAATCTGATTCAATTGGTACTGCATGTGATCGCGAGACGGGCGACTGTGATATTTGCGACATTGGCTACATTATGCCGCTGTGTCAAAACTCGTGCGATGTTGACCAGTGGGGCGACAATTGCGTCAACTCATGCTTTTGTCGCGACGAGTTGGCGTGCGACTGGGAGCTGGGCACATGCCCGGAGGATGAGTGCGCCGCTGGGTACGAGGGTGACACGTGTAATGCGACATGCATTGACGGAATGTGGGGCGCTAATTGCAATGGGACTTGTGGCTCATGTCTCGACGAGGCTCCGTGCGATCGCGTCAGGGGCGAGTGTGAGCAATGTCGCCTTGGCTATCTCCCGCCGCTGTGCGTTGACGAGTGCCCCAGTGGGACGTTTGGCGTCAATTGCGAGTCCGAGTGTCACTGCTTCCGTGATATTGAGTGTACCAAAGAGCACGGACGATGCCCGGCTGGCTTGGGCGGCACCGAAAACGGGTGTGCGGCGGGTTGGATGGGCGAATCGTGCCAGATTCCCTGCCCAGCTGGCATGTACGGTCTCAATTGTGTCGAACAGTGTGGCCAATGTTTGAATAATGAGAATTGTGACATGGTTAGTGGAATATTCATCGGAAACACTTCCGATTTACAGCCGATTTAATCGAATTGAGTCGGCTTAATCAAATTCGTTACGATAATTTACATATCAGATTCTCAAATTACTCAATTTTGAGGGAGTCACTTTAAGTTTTTATATTTTGTTAAACTTATTTAAGCGTAAAAAACACGCGTTTAAATTTTCGACATAGAAGATCCTCACTTATTATTGTTTAAATTCAGTACAACGGTACATGTCCTAATGGGTGCGAGCGCGCATGGAGCGGCGATTTCTGCAAAACGGGTCAACTGTGCCAGCCGTCGCCCTGCTTAAACGAAGGCACCTGTGAGCAGCTGAACTCGGATGATTTCGTGTGTCATTGCGTTGATCCCTTTAAGGGTGACCTGTGTCACCTTGGCGGCTGTAAAACGTTGCCATGTCTCAACTTTGGCCGATGTACCGATGTTTGGCCACCCGAAAATGGGCTAGGTAACTTTGGAAGTTTTTTCATTTGTTTTACAACACTGGGTAATTACTTTGTCGATATTAACAGACGCATAATGGTCCATTGGAACTACTTAGTCATTCGGTATATAGACCAGACTGCTAATGGCGCCGCGTTGTGACAAGTTGTGAAATAAGAACAAGTACACTTGTGAAATTTTAAACTGTAAATTTCAATTTCAGATTACAAATGTCTCTGTTCATTGAACTACAACGGCACACGTTGTGAAATGTACACAGGCGAGGGATATGGGATGGCGCGCACATTTCTAATTGTATTCGGCATTTTCTTTTCATTTCTGATGATGACCGTCGCAATTGTCGTCGCCGTCCGAAAACGCACCCAAACCAGTCAAATATCGACATCGAGTCTGACGCGTATGTAAATTTTATTCGATGTTGATTTTAAACAAAATGTATGTAGCACTTACTAATCCAATTGAAACGACCAAACGCCCTCGAGTCCCCCCACTACTAAAACGTGGCGATATTGTGATGAATGGAGACGTGTTCCGACCTGAAGAGGACATGTTCAAATCGTGCGTAATACACTTTTTCCAAAGTTCACTTTACAGTTCAATCAATCAATCATTGTTTCAGCTCGCGGCGGCAAAAGGCAAATGGGGTGGGTGGCTCGACTATGGTGACGCAGAAACCGTGGCTTGGCGATCCGGACGAAGACTTTCACTGGTACAGCACTATAATACTTAGGTTACATTGACAAAATTAAATAGGCACGATCGACGACGACGAAAGCGACAGTCACCAGATCAAGGTGGACAACGCATGGCGGAAGTGATTAACAATGAGTTCAACATGTGATCAAAAATGTTTGCGGGGTTAGTCCTTTTATTTGCAACCAGAACCAGAAAGTATTTTGTGTTGTGATAAATATGAACAGTGAGAGAGTACACCAATCGTGTTGTGAATTATATTAGTTTTGTATTTGGTTGTTGTATGGCGTCGCAGTTTGAGATTGAACACTCGGGAAGACCTTTAATGACAAATTAGTGACAATGAACGCACTTATCCACGAGAGATCGTGATAAATGAGGCACACGACAGAATCGTCGTCCTTCTGTTTGTACTGAGACCACCACAAAGTATAAAAATACTACTTCAAGCCACAAATTCCAATTAGAACGTCCAATTAGTGAATTTATCACCTCCCTTGATTTCTTACCTGTGATAAAATGTTGTTGCGATACAGCGGTATGAAGTTCTTCTGGAGCAATTGCTGTTGCATACAAGCAGCTGTGGTATGTTGCTGATTCGCATTCAACAATGGCAATCGTGACAAAATCAAAGGGTCAATGAACGGCGCAATACCAGTGGGCATTTGTGGCGGAACTGGAGGCATGACAGCTGGTATTATGGTCTGAACATTTGCTGCTTGTTATTATCGTGCTCAGAATCGCCTAAAGGTCGTACCTTGAGATGTTTCTCGCGTTTTCGCCATTTTGCGCGTCGATTTTGAAACCACACTTGGACACGAGCTTCCGTCAGATCAATTCGGGCAGCTAGTTCTTCTCTGAGCAAAGTGGTTGAACATCATGAAAATGTAAAGGACGATATAATACCTGGTGAAGACATCCGGGTAGTGTGTCTTTGCGAATGTCATCTCGAGCTCCTCCAGCTGTAGTGCCGTGAATGTCGTTCGAAAGCGTCTCTGCTTTCGTCGACCCCCGTACATTTTATCCTCGCTGCCGCCGCTGCTGTTGAGTAGTGCGGGTTCGGCCGATTTTAATTGTTCCGAGTCAAAGCTGGCGAATTTACAAATTAATCATTTATCATTAATTAGCCATGGAGCTCACCTCGAACAATGATCCAGCTCGTCTTCAAAGCAGCCCGATGAGGTATCATTTGGCGAAAACATTTTCAACTCGTTATCACTGCTCTGGGGCGATTCCGGTTGGTGCAATTCTTCCTTGACTTCCTTGCTCGGTTGATGTTGCTCTACCAGTTGCTGTTGCTGCTGGCGGACGTGCTCACGGTACAGAAGCAAGTGCTGGGCAGCAACTGCTTGCGCAACCAAAAAGTTTGAAATCTGTGGTTTTGACTCCTGATTACTCTTTCGTTTGAGCAAGTTCTCGATTGAATGTCGCGTTGTCATTTTGAGTTCTTTATTTGTCTCTATCTTCTCTCGCCTCGATCTCACCACGATCCGTGTTAAAGGCGTGTGGAATGGATGTTGGCGACTCAAGTTCGCTTTTTCGAATTCGTCGGGAAAGATCCTCTTTACTTTAGTTTTGAATTATGATTGTCTTTTTAATTGAAATGAGCTGTGCTGCCTTCTGTGTAACGGTTTCCTTTACCACCGATACTTCACCAACACGAAAAGAGGACACACTGCACACACTAGGTGCGGGTGGCGCCGAGAGCCAAGTGTGGCGCATGTGTGCGCCTCGAGTATATTCACCAACATCATGTGTGTGATATTGTCATCACAGTAGGGTTCCTGCTAATTACTGGGCATTGACATTGCGACTAGTTCTAAAACGAAGTTTCAAGTGTCAGTAGAACAGCTCTACTAGAACTGATGTTGTAACAATCGTTCTATCACAGCGATGGTGATGGTTTACAAAAGCCGTTTATGTGTCTAAATACCTAAACAAATTCAATTAAGTAATAATGTGCGTCTGACTGTAAAACAATACATCAAACATATCAACAAACAAATTAAACTCACTTTAAACTTTCTTTATATAATATGAACAGAGACACGCCGTCTCTAATATGCGTTTTAACTCAACCTAAAAAACATTAGTTCTGTCACTTAATATAAAGTGCTTCTTTGATGTGGATTATAAAAAGGCACTCGCGTTTACTCAAAATTATGCAGCTCAGGATATACATTGGATCAAAGTGCATGGGACAAAGGCTGTTCTTTATTGAATATACTTAAGTCTACATTAGACTGTCCGGTTCGGCTGCTCCGAATATGAAATGTTGGTATATAGGACAGCCGTTTCGTAAAACGGAAGACAATACAAATTTCCGTGACATAATTAGATCAAGTGGTCCCGTGCTGTGACGTTGCCTTAAAACTGTCCCAGTCTAGTCCTTATGTTGTATAACCGAACAAGTTAAAGTTTAACATCGCTAATTACCACCCGTGGCGTTCCTTTCCGTCTGCTAATAAACAGCTCTGAGCCGTATTGATTTGTATTCTGTACATTCGATTGTTTCCGGGATGGGCCTCTAACGGCCATTTCAATATGTTTTTTTGTTGAATGCCGAGGCTATTAACAACACAAGTAACACAAAAAATGATGGTAAGTTGAAGTGTCCATGTGAAAGCAGCGAAAACGATCTTCAAGTACATAATGAGCATTGTATCGTGTTTGTTGATTCCTTTTATTAGTGTCCTCAGCTGCTTGCTATTGGCCACTTTCGTTTCATAATAAGTGGTAATTGACTGAAATTATTACATATATGTAGCGAATTATGTGATAGTAAAGAATTTACAAGTTTTATACATTTCATCACTCTATATGTGTCGACGACACAGTATCATCGATGTGCCTTACATTTCAGATACAAAAGTTTTTATTCTATAGTGTTACAGTCATTTACTGTCAATTTCGAGACCTCAGTTATGAGGCGGAATAACATAACATAACATGTATAACAAACACCAGCGTCACCATGTAAACCAACCAGTTACAGTCTGAATCGTTCAGCCGACGTTACTGAAGTTCGATATTAGATTCGTGCTCCATGCTCCTTGTAAACATCCTTTGTATAATTTGGTTTTGTGACCAACTGCCAAATGTGAACTTAGACACAGTTCTATGTATGCTGAACATCGAAAACGAGCTGTTGCTTCACCTAAAACAAGTCTTTTCATTTCTTAATCCGCAAATTAATTCGCTGCGCGCATCAAACAATATAAAATCCATTAGTTTACTTATTGAGACGATTAATGCCCCCGAAGATGAGTTGAGCTGAATCTGTCCCCCGTGGCGAGTGAATCCGATTGTAACATGGCTTTGATTCTGTCAATTCACTTGCCAAGCACCATTTTTTTTGAAACACGCTTCTTCCACGGTAGCCTCATCGCCCCCCGTTCAAGCTCGGATAAGCACTCGACAATTAAAACAAATTAAAACTCAGTCGTTCTGCGGCGTCCGTGTAACTTCATACTAAGAGCTTCTACGGAGGGACTTACATAAATTTGTGTCAATCGTACAGTACATACGGGGGCCTAGATACATTTAAAAGTAGAACATCAGGCGCTTAATGAGCTATTTCCTCGATAAGTTCTTAAATGTTAATATACCATACTAAAATGTCAAACAGCTTGACTGACAAACTTGCTAGTAGAAGTTTTAATATGTTTGCACAATTGTCATCGCGGTCACAATCACGTCCGTTTTCGAAATCAACATCCACATTTTCAAAGGAAAAAAAAAGAAAGAAATAATGAGGACAAAAGCGCTATACTAACTCAGTGCACCAGAATACAAAACTACTTCGTTCAATTGTAAATTATTCAGTCCGACGAGAATAATGAGTGAACGATTGGGGCGACGAAGGTCCTCGTACCATGAGGTTTAACTTGTTTACGGGAATGCCAAAATGATAAATTTTGCTAGATAACATTCGAAGAGTTGGACACGCTCAAGGCCACCGCGCAATCACCCATTCCCGAAACCATTGCCGAAGTCGACGACGATGATCATTTAGGCGTCGATCTGGCCGAGATATCACTCGAAAATTTGAAACAACGCGACAGTCTGGGCGAGGCGATCCACGCCAATCTTGACCTGACTGCTCAAATCCGCCACCAGAGCGATCAACTGGCTGAGCAGTTCATTCAAAATGTCACGATGGAGGCGGATTTGATTGCGCAAATTGCAAAATTAATTAACAAACACAAGGTTTAGTGTTTTTTGCTTTTACTCGAATAAACTTGTGTGTGTGTAGTACTCTAATAATGGTGTTAGAAGGTGTATGTGTGAATTACAGTGTGCTCATTTTTGTTTGTGTGCTGTTTGTGGTGGTGTTGGTGTGAGTGAGTGTGACAGAATTAATAAAAAAGGTGAATATTTTTTGAACATTTTTTGTTGGTCAAAGTGTTGGAACTGAATAAAAGTGTATTTTTTTGGTGAGCGAAGAAGAAGTAAATTAGATAGTACAATTCCTCGTGAAGTAAATTCATTTTGTTTTTTAAAAAAGTGGGTATTTTGTGGAGGGAGGGATAGGGGATGCTTTGCTTCGTTTGTTGTTACTTGTTTTTGGCATTTAGCGATTGTTTTTTGTTGTAAGATAAAAAGACACACTTCGGTAGTAATTGTGGTGTTTTAGGGGTGGTGTACAGGATAAATATTAATTATTATTATTAACACAGCACTTAGGAGATGCGATAGAATGTCGACAATCGTTTTGAACCTGGCGAGGGTTGATGGGGCAGATCCTGTTGACTGAAGAATTGCTCCCACTCGAGCATTTGTTTCGAGAATTGTTCTTCCAGCTCCTTTTTCAAAATGAATTGTTTTAATTAAAAAAGTAATTAAAAACAAAAGACTGACCTGTTTACGCGGCTCGAGTTTATCGCGCCAATGGTCAAACTTGCGTTTAAACGACTCGTCCAACGATTTCAACTTGTCCGTCTCGGTCTCGACCAGGAGGCGGCGTTTCTCGTTTTGGATTTGTTTCAGCTCACTGAACAA
>SCLD01127019.1:0-25360 GCA_004367895.1 Oikopleura longicauda
CAAGAAAAGAAATTGGCCTGGTCGTCGATCTCACCGATACTCATCGATATTATAATCCTGATGATTTTAAATCGAGGGGAATTGAGCATCACAAATTTCGTCTAAATTTCCATGCTGGCCGGAAAGGAGATAAACGAGTGTTTCCAAAACCGTCCGAATTTCGAAAAATTTTGGACAAAATTAACAATTTTCATGATGAGCATCCTGATAAAATCGTAGTTGTTCATTGTGCCTATTTCTATTCTTCCATTTGGGATTTAACATGACCTCGGCTTTGGGAACTTTTAGTGAAGTCCGCCAAGGTTTAGTTCGAATATATGTACCTTTACTTATGGTTCATTGATTTTTAGTTTTGAACGCCCATAACAAGAATAAGTATCATGACTTGCTCACATAAGATGATAAATAGGAGGACGACTCTCCGAATATACAACATGGAGGGCGCCATTCAAATAATCATGATACTAATTACCGTTACGGGCGATATGAAATCACGTATTAGTAGGTCTTCGAACTTTTTGAAAGGTGGCATTTACCGTGAGCAAATTGTAAATGAAATGTACGACATCGCGGCAGATAATGATTCCGAGGAGGATAGAAGTCACCCCATTCCAGAGCTGCCCTACTGGCATCATGAATCATAATTTATGATTCATAATATATCTTAATATTCACATCTTAAAAATCATTACTATTGTACTTGTATAACTTATCCAGACTGTACTTCTTATCCTTAAATAAACATTATCTTAGAACAAAACGTTAGGTTAATTCTTATAATGTAAAACATTTGAAAAGGATGAAAATCAGATAACGAATTTGGCGTTGTTGGTAGCGCGTCCTACTAACGTTCGCGTCCATGCAACACCACATCAACAGACAAAAAAATTCACAGCAATGATTGAGATGGAAACGCCCGCCCATGCAGCCGAACTGCTGAAAGAAATAAGGCGCCAGGAAAAGAAAGAATTCACGGCTTTTTGGGCAAAAGACCCCGATTTTACAAAAATGGAAATGGTAAGTTTCAACTTTTATTTAGTAGAAATTTTTTAAAAGACTAAATATCTGATCACAGTTCGTCACGTATATCACGTGATATCAGCTTCTTGATTCCATTGGCATATTCCTGGCATTGAGAATTCCCAAGAGTGAGAAGATCAATTTTAGTAAAATAGGATGACCAGGCAAAGTTGTTATGCATTGCTCCATATTCGACGATCTTGTCAGCTTGGACACCACTTTGAATGGTTTTAATTGGTCTGCCAATCATAACGGCAGATTCAAGAATTCATTGAAAACCAACCTAATAGCATTGAGCTTATTGAAAAGCATTTCACCTTCGTCATGTAGAATATCTTTTTCGTTCAAGGCCAAAAATACGCGTGGTATAGCTTTGAGCATTCGATCCATGACTGCTAGTGGAGATACAGACCCATTTGTGATTCGATTTTTTAATTTCTTTTCCCATTGATGTTCTGTTGGTTCGTAAACCAGTGAGTCCGGTTCGAAATCACCAAGTGTTTCTTTGGATAAGTGTATCATTGGATTAACCGCTTTGACTTCCAAGGAATTCTTAAAATAGTGTCACTCTCGGTCTATTTCCGGTTGATAGATATTACCTGTAAAGTATCGTCAATAACATGACCATCTTCAACAGCCTCAATTAGATCATAATCCCGCTCACCACCGAACAAAGCAGACATCGAATAACCAATGTCAGACTTTCGCAAGGTCAAATGACTGAATTTTCGATAACTGGGCGAATCAAAGTTTATGCATTGGGTTTGGGGTTGTAGAAGGGCCGCTCCATAAATTGAAATTCTTATTGATTTTCGAAATTTTTGTTCCAATTTTTTATTTGGTAAATTTTTGAGTCGATTTTTATGAGGGTTATGATAATTTGAAAAGGTTCCTTTCGTACTCTTCACCGACTTTTCGACCATTCGAGGCTAGTTGAAGTGCAGCTGCATAGGTAGAGGTTGCCCCTGTACCATCGCCAGCAATAATGATTTTATCTTTATTAATACCAAGTTCTTCTGAATTATCATAAACGTGGACGATTGATTCCATAATTTCATCAAATTGCCCTGGCCACATTCGACGTGGTGCTAATCTATATTGCGGACCGAAAACAGTTGCACCAGTCTCATCGGCGAGCCATTGAAGAAAATTAGAATATAGTTTTACAGATCCAGAAATATAACCACCTCCATGACCAAAAATAATTGCGGCCGAGGATGATTTGACTTTTGGCTCAAACTTTCATGGTTTTAGTGTGCGTATTTCACTTGGAAAATGACTAAAATAAACTACTCTGCATGAAAACCACCCTTAGTGACTTTAACTTTGAATCTTGCAGTGGTGGTAAACTGATTGTCTTCGTCAAGTTCAGCACCGACGAAATTTTCGAGATATTCGGTTATATTTCGTCTAAAACTGGCTTCCATATGACCTGGGTTTCTTAAATCCGTATCCGGAATGTTTATTCGATGTTCGGCTATCGTATCACGAAACATTTGGTCAGCACGAAGCTGCATCGATTGAAAATAACTTTTTGAAACATCAGCAGGTAGTTTTTCACTCATCAGCCAGCTATCAACTGAAACTATAGACAGGCATTGAACCACTAGAAAACTAAAAAGTCTCATTTCTCTAAGAACTATTATACGCGTCTTCTTATTAGTAATAGTAGAACGGCGATTTTATTCCAAATTTTTATAAGGTCAGGAACGTGTCAAATGTTAGGCCACGTTCTACCATATTTTTATGGTTCCTATCGAGGCATTTTCTCATCCGGTACCGAGTATTACAGATTCATCATTCTCTTTATTGCCAAAAATTCTAAAATTTTCCCGAAAATTATCGATACATTTTACTTAACCGTTTTTTAAGGATCGTGCTTTAAAAAAATGGAAAGATACAAAGAACGTACTGGCAATAAGTACTGGTCCACTCGATGAAACAAAGTTCAAAAGTCTTTTGGGGTCATCCTTGTCTAAAGTGGCATCATACAAACTTCAAGATGGTGCTGTTATGGACCGATATTATAACAAAATTCAATTTCACTCATACGAAGCAGCTAAAGAATTTTATACTCTTCGAACAGCCGATCCCGTGATGGGAATTAGCTTGAGGCCAGATACAAACACTCTTGAACATAATGTTCATCTATCAGAGGCAGAAGCCCGGGAGAAAATTGCATCTGGCGAACTTATAAAGGGTTCCCTCCGTATTGCCAAGGTTGGTTTACTCAATCTTTATCGTCCGCCGAACCGGACTATTCAGTTAACTCCGATATAAACCGTGAAAGACAAATTATGACATTGGTTTCGTATCAAATGATCTAAATCCTGATGATGACGATGTTTTAATCAAGTCGCGGACAGCTCAAAATCGAGCTTTTCGCGGCGATGAAGTGGCTGTTAGAATATTAGATGAATCTGAATGGGATAAAAATGAAAAAACTGGTGTCACGAGAAAAACTGGCGAAGTCGTGGCAATTCTGAAAAAAAGTATAATCAATTCATGTGCTGGTCATTTTGTACCTTCAACTAGTCTGCAGGGAGAAACGATGCTTCAATTTAAACCAATGGATACGAGATTACCAAGAATATTAATTAATAAATCAGATTTAACCGATGGACAGGTGGCTAATATTCAGACAAACATGCAACACAACACAATATATCAAGGTTGGTTACGAGTTCTTTTCGAATATAGCTATTGACAAAGCGTCTGTGGCCTGGGGTATTCCTAGGTTGAATTCCGGGGATTTGAGGAGTTTTTAACACAGTGAATGAAACTTGAATCTGAAAATCTGAAATTGTATAGCTTCAAAAATCATTTCCAATGATGCCAAGCTCGAACCAATTTCCTGGGAACTGAAACTCGAAATTCCACTTTTTAGCATTTGCGTGGGCGTTTAAGTGGGTGGACATCTCCCGTCAAACCCGTGGAAACAAAAATTTATATTATAAACCGCCGAAAATTCGATTTTACGGGCGTTGAATTTGCGTGGTTTGAGCTCAAATCAAAGAAGTCTTTGGGTTTTATTAGCTCAACTTATTTGAAATTTCATTCTATTCATTTTCGTAAACCTTGAGAGTGATTCGCCCACGCATATGAGCGCCACCCACGCATTTTCAATAAATCCGTAAAAATTTCAATTTCGAATTCCCAGGAAATTGGACAAAAAGGTATTCCTGTCGAAAAAATGATAAAATCGATGTAACTTTAAAAAGTTGAAATAACTGACTGGCCAGAAGGAAGTTCCACAGCTAGTGGAATATTATTGAAGACTCTTGGGAATGGATCCGAGTTAAGTATTTTGATGGAAGCCGTTTTAGTCAATTATGGTATCGATATGACTGAGTTAGACACAGTTGCCGAAGAATTACCTGGTGCTGATGTAAGTTTATTTTGATCACTTTAAGGGTAGTCCAGACCAAAGCCATTTTATTTTCAAAATCAATGTCGGAATGATTCGGATCCGACATAGATCGACTCTGAAATAGAACGACGCCATCTTAAATCGATTCTGAGTCTATCTAGAAATTCGTTTGAAATTTGGTCTGAAGTACCCTTTAAAAAGCTAAAAATTTCATTCAGTGGCAAATGCCCGAGGACGAAATCGCAAGACGGCGTGATTTCCGCGAAAAATGCGTTTTCACAATTGATCCGGCTACTGCTCGTGATTTAGATGACGCCCTACATATAGAAAAAATGCCAAACGGTAATTGACATGATTTATTCTTGAATGACGAATTTATTATAGGAAACTATGAACTTGGAGTTCATATAGCAGATGTTTCATACTTCGTGCGACCAAATAGTGAAACTGATAAAGTGAGTATTTCCCTAAACATAACCATCTTCCATCGGTTGTTTGAGTCCTTCTATGGAATTCGGGCTGTTATTTTGGGCCATCCGCAGCCAAGATCCATCCACATTGGCATGGTTGCCGTCCAGTGGACGATTGAAATCGGACGAATTTGGCGGAGTGGATTCCACTAAAAATAATGAACGATAGTCAGAATTTTCGGACACTCACATAATGATTTTGTCCAAGATGGCACTGAACTTTGAATTTGACTTATTGTCCTTTCAGTTTGTTCAACTTCAATAATTTCCGACCCTTTTAGGTTCTGTATTTTTTATCATTTGGTAAAGTGACGAATAATTTTGCGTAGTTTTTAAGAACCTTTACCTGATACTTCTGGTTCGAAAAATTGGTCACCACAAGTAGGACAGTGTACTTTTCTGACAAGAAAAAAACTTATTAACCAGTATACACATGTCTTTAAATTGAATTTAACATGACGAAAATAGTTTGTTAGCTTACCGTGCTCCATCCTATATAAATACATGAGCCAAAAGTATACGTAACGGTATCTGAAAACATTTCGTCAGTTTCAAATTGCATCGCATATGCACTAGAATTGGTTTGCAAATAAATGCTCGAGCCTCCTTCGTCGAGTTTCTAGGGCCAAACAAAAATTGATATGAAAACCAGGCTTATAATATCCCACTGTCTTGCCAGTATCACGGACATTATCGTAACACTTGTAAAAAGTGAAGCGCCGGCAACAAAGTTTAGAACACCAACTACATAAATTATTTGTAGTGACGAGCGCTCCTGGTTCACCAATAAAAGTAGTATAATCAAAATATTTAAACATAAGCAAAATACTCAGAGGGCGTTCAGTGCGATGCTCAGTGATTGGATGAATCTTCAATCCAGTCACATCGCAGCATCAATTTGAAAGTCCACCTAAAAATATTCGACCACCAAGTAAAGCACCTGGCAACTCATGAAATGGTATTTTATACATTTGGCTTAAAAATTGAATATTAATTTTGACAATAATCATATGATAACATCACAAAAGTAGTAGTTTAGGAGGATTTTGAGATTAATATTCATACCAAACATTCCACCTCTTCTGGTCCAGTCTGTGCACAGACCATCCAAACCCCTTTTCGAATAAATGAACCAAATAATTCGTCATAATCTTCCATTGTGAACCAATCTGGTGAGACACACACATAAAAATTCATTATAAACTGGATAACTTCGATACAAATTATTGTACTTTTGGGCTCAGCGTACATGTAAGGGGGACTTAGTGCAACGGTGTTCCTGTTCGGACAATCCATCTTAGCTGATACTATTTTGAGCTTCCTTATAACTTTTGTTTCGCGGTTCGATTCAAGTAAAGAATTTTGGTCACTATACATCCATGTAGATAATCGAGTTGACTTCCTTATTCGATCCATGATTTTGTGTGTGTTTTTATCTGAGAAAACTTTTCTTTTTTTTTAAATATTCCAACAGGTAGTTTCTTGGAAGATTAACTTAATATGTACCAACAAATATTAAACTTTTTTATTGCTTGAGACAGTGAATGAAGCAATGACAATGCACTATGTTAAGAAAGCCATAAATTCGGGAAAATGCCATAATTCAGTTGATTCTTTTTCGATTTTTCGAGGCGGGAGTTTTTTTTTATAATTCTTAAATTTTTTATTATTCAGGTTGCTCAAGACAGATGCACATCGACATACATGCCAGATCGCGTAGTTCCTATGCTTCCCCGCCGTTTATGCGAAGATTTATGCTCTCTCAATCCCTCAGTCGAACGATTTTCATTTTCAGTCGTTTTTGAAATGACTCCAAAGGCAGAAATTGTTGGCGAACCATGGTATGGACGTGGTCTTATAAAGTCATGCACAAAATTTGCTTATGAAAATGCTCAGAAATTTATTGAGCATCCTACTGGACCCATTGACCAATCAGCATTTCCAGAAGTGACTGATGGGTGGACGCTAGAAAAAGTCCGAGAGTGTGTTTTAGACTTGAACACGATTGCCAAACAACTGAGAAAGAAAAGAGTTGATAATGGGTCAGTAAGAATAGAACAGACGAAAATTGGGTTCACATGGGATGAGGAAACAAAAACACCAAATGGATATTTTCCGTATATTCGTGTAGATGCACACAAAATGATTGAAGAGTATATGCTCTTGGCTAACATTGCTGTCGCACAAAAAATTGAATCAACATTTCCAGAATTGGCGTTTTTGAGACGTCATGGATGTCCGGATGACGAGAAAATGGAAAAACTAGAGGAACAACTGAAGGAAGGGATGATCATTGTTATAATGGGAATAAGGGGAATTAATATCAGGACTTGCTCACATAAGAGAGAAGGAGGAGGACAACTCTCTGAATATACAATAAAGAGGGCGCCATTCAGCTAATCCTGATATTAATTAACTTTATTTTATTTATATCTCCAAAGTTTGATCACCATGTGTGACATATCGAAATTATTTGATTTCATCGCGTAAAAGGCACAAGGGCTCGAGTGTAATTTGCGTAAAGGATCAAAACTGTTGGCGCTCGCATTGAATAACTTGACAGCTCAATATCCATTGAAATCATCTAGTGGCCATAACACATTTGAAACGGCCTTGAGTTTGATGGTGGTGAAAACAATGCAACGAGCTGAATATTTTTGCACTGGAGCTGTTGACGGTCCTGCTAGTTATAGACATTATGCATTGGCTGTACCATATTATACTCATTTTACCTCTCCAATTAGAAGAATGGCCGATGTGGTAGTACATCGCCAACTAGCGGCAGCCGTAGGGCAGACTGGCGACATGGATGAATCAGAATATACACTTGTATCATTGAGCGAACAAGCTAAACTTTGTAACGAACGAAAATTCAATGCAAAGGCCGGTTTTCAGAATAGAAAAATTGTATATGCTAGTGATCATTTTCAGTGGAAGCCCTGAAAAACATTTAGTGGTTGTGGCATATTAACGTGATCACTAGTGGTTTCGCAACATTTTGAAAACCAACTTAAGTCTGCTGGTGATGAGGGAGCTTTAATTTACCTATGGTCAATGATAAAAGAATCAAAAGCAGAGTTTATTATGGATGGAGTTGTCAGTGGATTCCTTGACCATGGCATTGAAGTTTTACTACATGCCGTCGGTCAAACTGTCCAGTAAGTTTTTATTTCGACTATTTCACTTACCAACTCACTTACTGGTAAGTCACACCGTGAATAATTAAAATTTTAAGATGTTATTACGGAGAGATGCCTATAATCAAGTTCAGCGAACATGCTCGAAATGAAGTTAAATATGTTAAAATTGATTGGGCCGCTGACAAGAAACCCATAGGTCGAACAAAGGATAATGTGCCCGTTCGTGAACGGAAAGGTGAAAAAATGGGAGAAACTGAAGAATTAACTTATTTTAATGTTGTCCAAGTTTTGGTAACAGCCCATCCAGACACGCCCGGAAAGTTACTTGGATCGCTTAGGCCCAGTAAATATCAATTACCTCATCTTCCTTCAAATTAGCCCTGTTTACCAAGTATATTTATACTGCCAAATCGGAGTTCTGAGTTGGGAATTGTTCGGATAAGATTTGAGCCTTGAAAAAATTCCACAAACGCTTCAATATCATCCGGAGAACCCCGATTATTGTTCTGTACTGGACCGTTCATATAGTTCAACTATTAAAGATTTTATTACTGTTAGTAAAATTGAATATACAATTGATAAACTATTCCCGTCTTTCTAAACGCATGCTAGTAAATTATATTGAAATGGGCCCACTCGATTTTTCGTTGCAACAGGATCGCTCGATGAATCGTTGCAACAGGATCGCCCATCATTGGTCTGTCAATTCATTTTCGAAATTTCAAGAAAAAAAGTTTTTTCCACCGTGATGATTCTATTTACAATGAAACGATATTGTGGCATTCGCAGGATTCCGCAGTTTCGTCATCTTGAACTGACTAATAATAGCAATTTCGAGAGTTTGTTGTCTTATTTACCAGTGCTGTATTATTTTGAAATCTCTGATTGAAACTATTTTTTATCAAAAAAAGAGAATTGCGTCAAAAATGCGATTTAAATTTTACCTGCTTCATCTCTGTAGTGCTCAGTTTTGGGATGATTATGATTAGGGTTGTTCACAATAAGTACTCATTATTTGTGAATCATAAAAAAGCCTAGATTATTATACGGTAGATATAATTTATACCAATTCCAGAAACTCCATGTAACTGAAATCGACTGAAGTCAAAACTTCTTACAAGAGGTTCAAATAAGCCGCTATATTAATCTAGTGCTCACGGTGGTTATTGACCCGTGAACCACGGTGATCAATTTTTCTTTACCACCTGGTTTTTTGTTTTTACTTCTTAATCAAAATCTCCTCAATAGTGTCATACGTGAGCAAAACCCTCTTTTATAAACTAGCAGAGAATTCTACAATTTCGATATAAAAACATGAGTATTATAACTAAAACAGAAATCTGTGACAATGTTCCAGTATCATTGCCCCCACTCAGTTTCCAAGCACTCATCGGAGATATGAAAAGAATTGAATCATTATCAAATGAAAAACTAGCGGTACTTGAAAGCCGTTTACAGGCTGTAGAAGATGAAGCACAATCACTCCGTAAGCAAAACAACGTACTAAAGTCTTCTTTGACTGCCAAGGAGCGTGACTGCAAACTATACTACGATCAATATCAGAATATAGCGGCAGAATTTGAAGATTTCAAAGCAAAAATCTCTGGCAAGAATCCAGACCTGCTAAAATGCCAAAATGTAGCGAAAATTGAGGAAGCCTTCATTGAACCAGCCATCGTCGTATTTGATACAGATTCTGAAAGCGATGAAAATCACGAAGAAACCATTCTTTTCACGAGCCCAGATCTATTTTGTGAGCCTCCTTCTCATGACAAACCGTTACCAACGGCCAACTCAACCGAACTTCCTACATGCGATAAGTCTGAAGAAATCGAAAAATCACCATCTATAGAATCACAACAGCTGGACATAGCGACCAAATCTACGAAAGAGTTATCATCGAAAAAGCCACAAGAAAGAAGCAAACGCCCAATCGCCGTAGCTAGAAAACGTGCTAGGTCGGATAGTCAGCTAAAATCTGGTGCTCCACTTAAAAAGCCACGTTATACACCGAAGAAAATCCTGATCCCTACACATTTTAAATGTAGGTTTTGCCCTGCAATTTCATTCACAAAGATTGAAGAATATCGTGAGCATTTGAAAACGATTCACTCCGACAAGAAATATTTATGTGGTTTGTGTCCTTTTGCCACTGATAAAGGCATGAATCTGGACAAACATAATGATGCAGTTCATAACTGTATTCAAAGTCGAAACAACGATATAACCTGTGCACTTTGTAAAATATCATTTTCCACTATACTACGGTTAACAACGCATTTACGCTTTTATCACTGACCATAATTTGTAAAAATTCATCTGCAGAATAAATTTAAAAAAATAATTTCTGTTTGCTTATTATTGATAATTTATCAAACGTGTTTGTGAACAACCCAAATCCGATTTAAATGACCTTGATGGTATTGAAAAAGGACAAAAATGGAAGAGCTCTAAACCAAAAAATAATAAGCCATATCAGATTGAAGAAGTGCAATCCAACGAGAATCAGTTTAATTTTTTATTTGACTCAGCTGTGGTTGAAGAAACCCCCCCTGACATGACCTCGAGTGGTCATGATTATGTCGTGAATTCATCATTTGAAAATCCAGAGTTTTTCAATATTCATAGTTCCTCATCAAGACAGCAACTGGACCCAGCCTTGGCTGATTCTGAACATGTTAATGGTTTTTCTTGTTGGCACTGTAGAGAAAGGTCATATTCTAATTGCCAGTCACGTGGTCAACTTGCCTACTGTCAGGATGAACAGTTTCATTGTTACCTGCACGAGAAAAGACAATATGGCGAAATTGTCAAGGTTAGGGATTCATGAACGGTAGTCCAGCAGAGTTAAGTGAGGTGCGCCTTCCCGATGATCGTCGTCTCTATTCAATCCCTTGCGGACCCAAATGAACATCGAGAAGAATCATCCCACTTTATATGTCCATGTATCCTTTTTCCAGATTGAAATGGGCTGCAAACAAGATGATGCATGTCACAATGAATTTCAAAATAATGATAAATTCTTTGGTGTCACCAACATGCCACAGATAGCTGGATTCAACTACTTTGGAAGTTGGACCGGAAGTGACACCGGAAATGCCAATTTGTACAAACAATGTTTACCAGCGGATGCAACTGTTGATACATCAATATGTAGACAATGTTGTAAATCTGATAATTGTTCGTTGGCATGGAGAGATACTCCGTTAACCACGGCTGACCAATGGAATGACACTACCGACCACGATTTTGATCACGTGGGAAGTTGGGCGCAAGGATAGGCCATGTATGTTTCATGTGTTTTTTTCATCGGGTATTTATGTTATGACCTGCCAATAAAATCACATTTTAAATGTAGCTCGTTTATTTTTCAATAACTGTAAGTCCTAGTTTATATTTTAGGCACATTCGGTTGATTATTCGTAAGATATATGCCTGTAGTAGTTGCGTAGGCGAGAAGGAGATGGAGAGAACAATAATCATGTGACAACGCACAAGTCACGTGTGTGCGATTATGGCGAACATGGTCGTGATGTGCACAGTGTCACATAATGCCATTTAAACGTAAAGTTACGTTATTAATTACGTCATTTTTACGTAATAGTAATTACGCCATATTTACAAGAAGAAGTACGGTAACAGAAGGAGGCGGACTTTGGGGTAAAAGAGCGGCACAAATGCTGAACTTGACAGCACGATGAAGATGGGGTCTAGCAGATTTAACCTCAAATGACCTCACGGACAGGAATCCAACCACCAGAACTTTTTTGTCCCTTTGAAAGGGACTCTTTCAGTGGACTAGAAAACAAACGGCAAATGGGTACCTGTTCTGGAGATTTAAGGTCAAATAATACTTTTTTGACATTTTTGGAACTAGAGTAGGCTTTTTTCTTTTTGAATTTTCTTAGGAACTCGGTGTAAATACAGTATGATACGGGTTTTGGCAGTTTTACGCGAACCATACTGTAACTACCGTTTGAGTTTGATGAATTTTAATGGAGATTTTTTAAATTGGAGAACCGGTTGTATCCGGATATTGCCTCTTTAAACTAGAAGAAAATCGGTTTGTCAGGGGATTGAAATGAATCCTAAAGACGTTTATGGCATCAATTTAATGCTAGATTTTCGGTACTTATACCGGATTTAGCATTTTATGCTAGGTTCATTATTATTATTATTTAAGTTAAGCGGTGAGTATCCAGTCATCGCAAAGCAGCTAGAGTTGCTTGATTTCGATATCCAGTCGTCGAAACTCCCTAGATATAATATTAAAGGGGATGACCCTACCTCGGACAAAAAAAAATTACCTGATATTGTGAATTAGATCCATCAATACTAAAATGTTCTGAATTGTCGAAATTGTTGATCAGATTGTCTAAAAACAAGGGTTGGACATTTTGAGCGGGTCAGCGAGCTTACTTTTATTCTCATGTTGGTCACAATGATCGGTATTCTGAGATTGACTTGCTGTATTAAATTGTGAAACACCAGGATCTTTTTCAATTTTTCTTTGTTTGTTTGGTGGTGCGAATGCACTATCAGACTTTCTCTTCAACAAGCCGACACACTTTTCGTTTGGCACAACAGAGTTCGATCCCCAATTATTACTTGAATTTATTTATTTTTAATATATTTAGATAATGTAAAATTTATAAATCAATAATAAACATTCATTGCAAAAGTTATTAAAATACTTACATAATACTACATCTCTTTATTTGATCTTCCTCTGTCCGGACCAGCCGTCGAGGACTATTTTCAACCCTAAAATGACATAAGAACAAAACATTTTCATGAGGAATCATGACAAATTTTCACTTACCTGAGTTTATCAATTGGTAATCTGACTTTGACTTTTGGATTTGACTCGTCTGAGGATGCTGTCGAACAAATTCCGCTCGAACTAGTCGAAGAGCATGATCTAGAAGACGAAGTTGACCATTCATCACCTCGGATGACGGAATTTGGAACCACACATTGAATAGGAATGAGCTGATTATCCACCGTTAAGGCAAATTGTTGAAAACCTTTTGTTGTGTTTTAGTATATTATATAGGTTGTGTCAGTGATACCTTGGTTTCGCGTTTATTTTTGCGGCATATTATCTCAAGTGCATCACATAAAAATTGTCTTATCTAAAGCTGGTATAAGTGGATATTTGGAAAACACATTCCTTCATGCTCATCATACTTATCGGCTCCTTTGAGAGCGAAATCTTCTTCCAGTCCATCTCTATCAATTTCTTTTGGTTTTATCGTTCGTGGACGCTTTAGACGAATATCCGCCCGACATATTTCAACTTCACCGGGACGATTCGGACACATTTGATTAGTAGAGTGAACTTGGTGCATTTGGTGAATCTGGTTATGATGACCTTGGGTATGATTTGGAACTGGTTTGGAACTATTTGTCATCGCAGGGGTCACGTGTTGTAATGATATGGAACTATCGTACGATTTCATTGACTCATTCGAATCTGTTGAATATTCATTTTTCGAAAAATCACTCTTTTCAAACAGTTTTTGATTCACCTTTCCATTTCTAAAAAATATGTTAAGGTGGGACAATCACTGTTGAGGATTATGCGTAGGCTATCGTACCGTTTTCGGTCTTTATTACTCCACTTCCAATCGGGATAATCTTTGTAATGTTTCTCCTTCAAATCGGCAGCTTGTTTTTGAAAAAGAGCTTTTTTCGCATCGCTAAGCCCATTCCACATTTCGCCTAATATAAAAAGATAAGATCAGTCGGTCGTCCACCGGATATCACGCGTGCGTACGTCCGTGGAGTCCTCTGCTGGCAGATGTTATTTTACCTAACAGTTTCGATACCGATCGATTATCCTTTTTCGGATTGGCTTTGTGGACCTCGCCCCGAAGCTCTTTTGAAAAAAGCATAAATGCATTCATTGGCCTCCTAAAATAATCCGATCAACTCAGTTTATCTTATAATATATATATCATATGATATACGACATACCGTATATGTTCACGTTTCTTTCCTACTGTTTCGCTTTTCACATCGTCTTTCTCATTCCTTAATCCATACGTTAATATCCATACCAATATAAATTACATAATATATAAAATAACTCACTCATTAATTATATTGGATGTTTTATAATAATATTTAACATTTCCATTTGTGTGCCCATTCAATTTATGTCCATCCGCTCGACCCTGATTATTTTGTCCTTGAGTTGGTCTATTTGGACGTCCACCATTTTCATGATGAGTTCCCCCATTCCCATGTCCATTTTGTTTGTCACCCCCATCCGTCGTTTGGGGCCGTTCGAACAGCGAATTTTGACTCTGTTTGAGAGGCGTAGAAGTTGGGAATTCTGGTAATAAATTATGCCATGGAAATGTCACCAATGATTGATCACTATATTGCTTCCCTAAATACAAAATTATATCGTTGACAATTAAAAGAATGAATTACCTGAGAACAGTGGTAATAGAGTCGAAATATGTTGTGGCACAATTGTTTGGGGTTCTGGTTTTGCCGTATCATGACGTAGATGTTGGTCAGATGTGATTCTCACGGGTCCCTCGGTAATAATTGGAGGAGACAGAGTATTTCCACGCTGACCAGCTGGACTTATATCCGACCGGTACTGTACCGTTGGATTAGGTGTAGGCCCTTAAAATGAAAATAGTAAAATTACTATAAGTAGGGATGAACAGATAAACTTTGACTAACATTACGAAGGATACTACTTTTTAGGAGGATACTAAGTTTTAGGAGGTTTCACTATGATTTTAGTGCTTCACTATGATTTAAGTGCATCAAACTTAGTACGTCCAGAAAGTTTTATTAGTTTCGACTTATAATTGTAGAAGTTAGGTTTTATCTGTGCATCCCTAACTATAAGTCATAGGTTTGACTTTCAGAAATATGATTACCTAATGAATCAAGGCCAGAATCATTGGACTGATTTATTCTATTTGGTGTTCGAAAACTTTGTCGGCTGCTATTCAGACTTGGCAGATCCGGCGTGATCGAACTTGACCGACCAGAATTGTTTAGACTTGGGGTATTTAACAAATTGGGGGTTCGACCAGTAAGTCGCCCAGTTGCAGGTGACAGACCGCGGTTTATTGGAGATGGCGATGGAGAGTATGATATGCCCTTTTGACGATTTCAATATAACTATATCATATATTATTTTAGTTATATAATCTTAAGAAATAATATTTCTTGGAAACCATGCCTGATGAGGTGTTGCGCTTCTTGATGGTGTATTTTTTAAAGAAATCAAAATACTGGCGGCTTCAACTTCTTGCGCGGTACAATGTATTGAAGGCTGACCACCGTGTCCACCGGATGAACACGATTGATTGTTTTGTGGTGGTTCGGTGGTCGAAGGCGGACGAGATACTCGCTTTGTATCTGATCTTTTATTATCTGTCAGGTGCCTTGAACAAAATCCTTTTCTCTGGCTTTCTTTTATGCAATCACCTGTTTTTGGGATTATAATGATTATTCATGAAAGTTCGCGATTTCGAAAAAAAAAATCGGATCGATTTGATTATTAGGTTGCAAATAAAAACATAAAATCTTTTACACTGCTATAATCTCCGACCTTTAGAACACAATCGTCTCCATTGTTTACCATTGAATTTCTTCCGCACGCCCGTATTTTGCGTAACAACCTCCCCCTTTCGGAACTTATGTTGATATGTTGTACCGGAGGGCTCGGAGACTGAATTAACCGAACTTGGACGTGATGACGGATCGTGGCTGTTTGGGAGTGTGATTGAGCTTTGAATTCCTTTAAGCTCAGAGTTCCCTTCGGCCTGATCATCGTCATTTTCACTGGCTGTATCTGTTTCTCCATCTTCGTGACTTTAAAATGGATTTTTGTATTATTCTTGTAGAGTATTCTAGATCAGACAATCTAGGTTCGAATAATTGAAAAGAGTCCAATGGGGAAAATAAATCTCAAGACCCATTCCTTCTATTATGTGTACGCTGTATTGATCCATTGGATATCATTTTATTGTCATCCGAATTTACCTCGACGCCACGAGAGGTTGTTCGCAATCTGCTCAGTATATGACTTATCATCGGTTCATCCCTATTTTATTTTTGATATATTTAGGGTGTATCCTGATATAGTGTGCCCTAAACCTTTAAGGTGTACCGGAAGAACCAATTTCCTATTATCCCGATTCGAATGCCAGGGTGGTACAAATGGCCGTAACTGATCCGATCGGACCTTTTTCTCGGCCGGCTGATGATCATCTGAACATCCGTTCGAGTCAATTCGAACGAGCCATGATGAGTCACCCTCACTTCTCACAATTGTACATTCACGATAAACATCACGACCAACATTGACTGCAGCACGCATTGATGGCTGATATGTTACCTGGTCATCATATTGATCATTAATAAGCTAAAATTAATAATAAGATCATAATTACATATCGTTATATGTAACTCACCATACAGACGTCACCCTGACCCTCACGTGGTGACTTTGGACCACTTTCTTGCGTAAGAAAAAATGTCAAATTTGAATCACCCTTCATCATAACTCCAATGTAACCATCATCACGAATTTCGATAACCTTGAAATATGATTATATAGATTGTGATAGACATTTATGGTTTTTTTACCTGAGCTTGTCGAAATGTATCACCCCTTCTTGCCAAAACAGTTAGTCCAAGACATTTTCTATGTTCACGAAATCGAGAATCATCTTTTGTCTTGTTACGCCTAATCATAGAGTTTTCACTTCCGGTCACCGCTGCTTCACTTCCGGGCGACTGACATCCACTGAACATAATTTGATTAATATCAAGCCTACGCAATTTGTTTTTTTTTCTTTTTGGTTTCTCTAAAGTCTCTGTGACCTTTTTTCTGAAAATGGAGAGAGTAGTAGAGGCCCCCTCTATACTGTGATCCTGTGCATTTCTTTTTAAAAATCTATATAATGACTCATTAAATCAGCCAATCAGCAGTCAAGTTCATGGTCAAAGGCGTGGGTGTTGAACTTGAAGTCTTTACCTTTTTTCTCTTTTAGTTCCATTTGAAAGATGGTGATTGGTTGGATGTATCGGCGTCCCGGAATGGTCCGGTGGTCTTCGGATAAAGTCAGATCTGGGTGTACTCGTCGTAGGTTGTTGAAAGGCACGTGACGAGTTATTTTGCGTAGGCGTGGCCGGACATGTAACTGGTACGGGTCGAAATCCTCGTTCAGTTCGATCGGATTGTTGTAGATCAGTACGATGACCGCCAGTGGTCCCCACACCTCCATATGAACCCAGTCCGGACGCATGTTGTCCGGACAGTTGGGCAGTTGGAGTTGGAGACTTGAGTTCGCTCATTCCACATTCATTCGATTTAGTTCGCTCCGACTTGGAGACACAAATGAGCCGAACACGACTAAAATAAAATCCAAACATTAGAAAAAAATATGAATTTCAAAAAAAAATGTCAGTAGGAACACGCAATTTGAATTTCGGAAATTTTTGTGCCTACGCATTATTATCATCATAAGAATAAAAAAATCTAGAAGAGATTATAACTGTCTATCGTACTATTGTAATTCAGATTTCGACTTTGGACCCGGTCAGTCTCTCACTATTCGTGCCTTACTACAGTCATAACTACAGTATAGTACCCGTTTATAGGTTAACTTCTCTCTCAATCTTCTTATATTAATCTCTCAATTTATAATTGGTCATATCAGTATTTTCACAGTAATTCTAGAAAAATCAGAATTTATTCCATCTCGCTCACTCTCAGTTTTTTATGTTGAAACGATTGGATGTATTTATTCTTTCTTTCATTGAGAGGCTTCCAGTCTTCTGATTGGTCAAGAGATATTGAAAAGGGGGTCTATGGTGGTTCGGTCTTTCACTCTACCCCAAGTCTGCTATTTCACAGCACAAAGAGTCTATACTAGCCCAGGTCAAATCCTACTATCATATCTTCCATATAATAAAACTTACTTTTAACAGTTGTAAAGTCTAAAAGGTAAAAAAATGACAAAATATGAAATTGTGTGGAGGTTAAAAATCAACTCTGAAAGACCCCCTCTGCCATTGGTGCGCCCTTGATATTGAATTAGAAATGAATAAGGGGGTCTGTCACCGGTGTAATTACGTATAACTCCAATTCATTCCAAATTCGAACTCTATACATGGGACATATTTCGAGTATGAATGCATATATCAAAGTTACGAACTCGATCTATAAATCGAACCAAAATCGGGGCAAATGGGACAACGGGCAGAGCTTGTTTTTGAAAATGGGGGAACGAACTAAGATATACACCACACTTAGATACTATACCCTCACTTATAAAACCCCTTCACATCTTTTTTCAAAGGGCCCATGTATTATTTTGAACCTTTTCCAAATTCATTTTGAACCTTTTTGTTTCTAATTTACGAACCATAAATTATGATTTATAAATTATACAGACCCCCTGATTTAGAATTAGAACATACTCTACTCTGTACACCACACCGACGCGCTACGGACCAAGAAAAAGCTCTGAATCGATCGAATTCTGAAATTGAACGAGATGAGTTTTTGAACGGAGAGCGGGGGAGTCTCGTTAGACTACGGAAATATCTTCCAAAAAGAGTTCCTTATCTATTCCAAGAATGATAATTTTCAACTCCACGCTAGCCACTTGATATACAGATCCTGGAGTTCCTCCCCATGAAAATCACCCTATGAATACGAATTGCTAGATATATCTTAACAAGTTTGTCAAACCCGTTTCACTGGTACCTTAAATAGTTTCCAGTAATTCACAGCTGTACTAAATGTTCTATAGAAAAATTAAAATGTATAAACTATAACAACTTTTCATTGAAGAATTGATTGAATTTTATTCTGAATAATAATCTCTAGCAGCTAGCAAAGAATCTCAAAAATACTATTCACTTTGCACCGTATTGGACATTTTTTCAAGATTTTAAGAAAGCCCGAAGGCATGTTCAATGTGAACTAATATTAATATTTTGTGAAGAATATCCTCCAAGTACCGAATCATCATCAGCCATGCCAAAAAATAAAACCATCCACCAGGTCTCCGTCGGACGGTACGGTCTGTACGGGTCGTCCTGACTCATCCTCGGAAAGTCTATAATTCACAAATGATTAAAGCTGTTATTTGGAAGACTAAAGTTTATTGTTGAATAATAAATAGACTTATTAAAAATATAAGAATAATATTCATCGCACAGCTGGCCAGTAGGCACATTGAATTACAAACGAATCCGCATAATTGGGCGACTCGTTCGCCGCATCCATCCGATGACGATTTGAATGGTTCAATTTCAAGGAAAGATCCATCAAAGATCCATTTAGATTATCGTTTTGTCTCGATATATGGATTAACGATTTCTATATAGCCTATAATATAGGTAAAATAAAAGATACCATCAGAATCGTTCGATATCAAATGTTTCCATGAAATTGACCCTAATCATACAAAATGATGCAAGAGCAATGAGCATTAGAAATAAAACCACTGCAGACGTACATAAGATGATGCAGTTACTAACAAAAGCAATCTTAACGCATGTTATTTGGGTAAATAGGGGTAAGAATCAATTTCTCAACGTTAATAACCCGCCCATAACAATTCTTTACAATTGTATCTAACAGCACAGAATCCACCAATGCCACTTACAAGTCCCAAAATATTTGTCCCACCAGCTGATAGTCTGAAGTGAAAGTTAAGACCTTGCCTAAAATTATTTCAGTAGTTTGGGACCCAAACTTTGGGCCTAGGATCAATGAAAAAATATTGCTAAATAATATGCTTAAAAAATGTACACTGAATCATTCATTTAATGATACTGTGTGTAAACCTTGACGCATTAGACAGAATAATCGTATTCCTTAAAAAATAAAAATTTATTCCACTGTCTATTGTCTGCCTGTGCAATGTCAGAGACAATTCAGTTGCCAGGAAATTATAACCTAAGGTAGCAGAAGATCGATGACACGCGTTGCGCCCTCTTTTGAACGTGGTGAGATTTTTTATTAGCTCTGTGTTGTTCCATCTTTCACCACGCCTAGTCGACTAGAACCTTAGACGAAAAAATCAGTTGAGAGATTCTCACCCATTAACAGTGTTCCGTGGACCAGATTGATTACTGGCCATAGTTCCAATACATCCAATAACGGTTCCAAATACTCCCCAAATAATTTGTGCGAAAAATATCCAAAAAATAATTTCAATATCGTTCAAAATTCTTTCATTGATGGGACAATTAATCGGGTTAAGTGCATTTGGAATCCATTTATTACCAATTTGATCCCCGCCATTTGGGTACCACCATTTATCACTATGAAAGTTCTTCGAGCTTTGCAAATAATTAATACAACTAAACGTTAACAGCTGCGTTGTCTCAAATTGTATTTTGAAAGTTGGGCTGTATCTTGTTCCATAAAAGCGTAGGAACCTAGATGCTAAAAATGCCAAAAACAGCGCATCTGTTAAGGTATGAAGTTCATAGTATGAACTTGAGTGTTCGAAATCGTGCTCAAAATCCAATCTTGTTTCGTGCACGATTCGTGCTAACACGTGCTAAATCATAAAATCGTGCAAAATCGTGCGAACATAAAATGGTCGACTTTTTACTTGAAATATTCCAAAACGACTTAATTTGGCCTTTTAACCTTTGGGGAATTGAAAGTGTAGACAATCGTGCACGATTTAAATCGTGATTTCGAACCCTGGTTCATACTATGAACTATGGTATGGTGTACGGAATTTCAGGCGTTCATAAACCAAGACTGAAACTTTAAAATAGCGTGAAGAGCCCTAATGACGATATTTAAAACAATTTTCAACATTTTCCAAATTCTTAAATTCCAACGATTCAGTATTTAAAATTGAACTTCTCGGATGCATCTTTTTTTACTCTGTTTACGAGTAATTAATAATTTGTGAGTCGTGATCATAATGTGGTTTTCCAGATTGTTGATCAAATTCGTAATAACCGAATGTCATAAAAATTTATTATTGCTTATTTGACAGTTAGGAACAAAGTTACCAATAATTTCAAGTACCCTCTCGGACAGAAATGTTTTGTAAAAAAGAGGAGGGAGAAAAAGGGGTTGTGTAGATTTAATGTTACATACTGTATGTGCCAGAATGGTACGAGTGTAGTACCAGGGTTTTAGTGTGGTACCAGCGAAGTTTTTAAGAAGTTAGTTTCTATCAAGACTTTCTTCGGGAGATTCTCCAAGTAAGAAGCCCCATGAATAGTAAATGATGAGAATATTTAAAAGAACGCCAAGTAAAAGAAAAATTACATTCAAGATGAAATAGCAGAAATAAGTCATTCTGTCACCACAGCCATCTCCAGCACAACATATTCCACAAAGACCAATTATCATCAGAATAAGTCCAATCGCAGCAAAAATTATGATGATAAAATTGACAATAAAAGCACCCTAAAGAATGACATTAACCGGAAGTTCACAGGACGTAAGTATCAGGTGAACGATGACTGGGACTGAACTACTTTGATCTCACTGGTGAATGATTTTGGAAAACTTACCCAAAGGAGCCACTGAAGATCATATCGAACCGCACAGAAACCAAAGACGCCACTCAAAAGCCCAAAAAAATGAGATCCTCCAGAACTTGCACTAAACAAAAATGATAAGAATAAATACATAATGTATTTGGTGTTAATATGATATTTCAATCCGAACTGTTCAGGACGGTCAAAATCTAATGTTATAAATGTTTAGATTTACGGTACTGTTTATATTTACCCAGATTTTGACTGATTGCTACCGTCATCGCTTTTGCACATGAAACCAACACAGCCCAAAAACATTCCAATCGAACAAAATATCATTTGGATGAGAAAACACCAAAGAAGAAACTCAACATCGCTAAGAGTTCTTTCTCCAACACAGCTCAAGGGGTTCAAATAACTTGGCACCCAGCTGATTTCCTCTCCCAAATCACGCTCAGGATACCAGAATTTATCTTTGAAGTAAACACATTTTGAGGCTTTCACGGTTTAATAATAAATATACAAATTGATCTATAAAAAGGGTACTCGTGATTTTTGACGATATCCAGCAATATTATGTGAGTCGTCTAGTAAACCAGCCTGAATTGATACTATCACCAATCGAATCCAAAGTACCGTCAAGGTCAATATCTCGTACAAATCTCTCAAGAATCATCTTTTTGAAATCGTTTGAATGATTCCAGAAAAAAACACAAAGTTTATAAGCCACCACTGAGCTTTACGATCTATAAACTACCTTGTATAAGGCGGTAAAGAGCACTGATTTAGAGTCAGGCCTATGGTGATGATTCAGAATCACGCATTGAAACCACTACAGTCATCAACCACCAGTGAATCTCTCATACCAGTGATATATTACAAGATCTTATCATATGTCCTGAACCTCAATTATGCAAAGGTTAACTGGAAAACAATTATGGACGCTACTAAAGTGGGGAGCTCTTTCCGGATGGTCGTCGTCTCTATACTACCTCACGCGGAATTCAGACCAAATGACCACCGGGAAGATGGACCACACTTTATACAGGGTTCTGTATTCGTTTACTATTCAAATCGTACAAGACATGGTGTACCAGACATAGGCTCCGACAGGTGGTTTCATAAAAGTCGGAGTCTTAAACGGTATCATAAAACTTGACATATGTCAAATACGTTTATTCCTTGCGCGGTAACTAAATAACAATGTAAATCTGGGCAAGTAATTCTGGTGGTATCATTTGGGCCATATATTTAGGAAGTCCAAAAGTCACGTACAATGTCAATCATTCATGCGAATCAATTGCGACCCCACTCGTTAACTTTACCATCGTATTATTGGACCAAAATGGATTTTATCGTTGCTGGTACTCTGTATGATTTTCTCAGTCTTTACAAAACTGTATGGACTATAAAGTGGTATCACTCCTTAGAATGATGAAATGAGATTGAGCGAACACACGCGGGATTCGGACGATTTCATCATTCTCAAGAGTGATACCACTTTACTGAATCAGAACTTCCGATTCTAAAACACAAAATATAGGGCACACCCATGTTGCTGATAATGTTGCTGATAAAAATATCAGCAACATACCCAATGAATATTGCTGATATGGTTCGAATGTTGCTGATATGGTTTTAATGTTGCTGATATGGTTTTAATGTTGCTGATATGGTTTTAATGTTGCTGATATGGTTTTAATGTTGCTGATACCATCTGAATGTTGCTGATACGATCGGAATGTTGCTGATACCCTAACCCTGAATATATGAATGGTTCCCAAAATGACCGTTATTGAGGACCAAAATGACCGTTATTAAAAAACCTAAAAGTGACCATTGGGGCAGTTATAAATAAAGGTGAGTTATGAATTTGGGTTAGGGCGAGTGATGAAATAGTGTAAGCGTGAGTTTTGAAATAGGGGTAAGGCCCTTACCGTAAGGGTGTTATTGTGAAATTTGGTTAAGGGTGTACCGTAGTTAGGGTTAGGGTGAAATTGAGGTTAGGGTGAAATAGGGTTTGGGTCAGTTATGTTTATGGTTGTGGTTATTCATGAAGCCTAAACGGTCATTTAAGTGATAAATGACGGCCATTTTTGTAGAATAACGGCCATTTTGGTATAGGTCCATAACGGTCATTTTGGCTCGAAAATGATCATTTTTGTTCATAACGGTCATTTTGGTTAAATAACGGTCATTTTGGTTAAATAACGGTCATTTTGGTATAAATAACGGTCTTTTTGGAACATCGGTAATTTTTTGCAAAATTAACGATCATTTTGGACAACGGTCATTTTGGACAACGGTCATTTTGGATAACGGTCATTTTGGTTTTTAACAACGATCATTTTGGCTGCCTTTCCCATAATACAATCAAAAAGGAACAATATTATTATAAAATTATGAAATGACCATATACAATATTCTATATATCATAATTCATATGCCATGGTCATTTTGGGAACCATTTATATTTTCAGGGTTAGGGTATCAGCAACATTCCGATCGTATCAGCAACATTCAGATCGTATCAGCAACATTCAAACCATATCAGCAACATTCAAACCATATCAGCAACATTATCAGCAACATGGGTGTGCCCGTATTATTTGTATTAAAATTTTCGAAATGAATGACTTGAGATTGGTTGAAGATCAAAACGAGCTCAAGATCTAACTTTGAAAACCAAACTGAGTAAGTCTTAGATATTTGGTAAACTTCTTCGTTCGACGGCGGTTTGGACTTTTTTCATCATCGTATGCAACTGCAAAGTTGAATTCTATAAATATAATATTTAATAAGGGTAAAATAAGGGAAATCTGTTATCATTGTGAGCCAACAGAATTAAAATTACGAATCTTCCGATTTCTTGGGGCGTCAAAACTGATGATTTCATCGAATTCTACGTAATAGACTTGGCTAAAAACATTTTTCAAATTTTGATTTTGATCAATTTTTGATCGATTTTTTTAGCCCTGAAAATTGAAAAGTAGGCCTCCTTGCACAAAGTGCTGAGAAGAACCGGATGGTCGAAATTCAAAACGGTAAAAAAAATTCAAAATTTCAACGCAAAATCTTGAATCACACCGAAGGTTTCTGTCCGATGACTTCACAATAACCGGAAATGACGTCATCAAAAAATTGTTCAATTTCCAAAGGATCCTCAATATTCGCATAATTTAAAAACCGTATTACTTATGATAATTAGATATTGGATTGATAATGAACAAATAATTGCAAAAAATGTATGACAAACAATGATCTGCATGAATTTGATGCATATCAGATCTATCATTCTAGAGTAATTGCGTATGTTCTATTTTTAGAGCATCTGCGATATTTCTGATTCTAGACATTAAATATGAATAATATACGCAGCATTTGATTGAAAATTTAATTTGAAATTCAGTCGAATTAAAATTGTGGTGATTTGATTGGACCGCCCACGCAAAATATGAAAATTATGATGTTGAAATAACAATTTTATAGCATGTGTTAAATGAGTCATATTCATGACTCACATGCGTTATTCATCTTTCTTTTAATTTAATTGAACAAGAAACGTCATAATTATGATTCACTGTTAATTTCATAAATAGATGACTTATAAAACGAGTCATATCGCATCACTCAAGAAACGGATAAACTAAACCCTGTTATAATTTTCTTAGTGACTCATGTTTATGAGTCATGGATTATAAAATCAATGGCGAGTCATAATTATGACGTTTCTTGTTCAATTAAATTTAAAGAAAGATGAATAACGCATGTGAGTCATGAATATGACTCATTTGACATATGCTATAAAATTGTTATTTCAACATCATAATTTTTATATTTTGCGTGGGCGG